>SJYC01020734.1:0-33432 GCA_006408675.1 Madoqua kirkii
CTGTGGTATCCCATCATCTGAGGAGCGCCGGGTACTTTGAAGCTATGTAAACATCCTCATTAAACAGAAAGGACTTATTTTTAAGATTTTTTTTTAGTAAAATATCTTATAGAATTTGTTACAATATTGCTTCTGTTTTCTGTCTTTTGGCCAGGAGGCATGTGGGATCTTAGCTCCCTGGCCAAGGATCAACCTGTACTCTCTCCCCTGGACCGCAAAATCTTGACCACTGGACTTCTAGAGAAAGACATTTTTAATATTGAACGAACAGCACTTGAAAGGAGTGGCTCGTTTCCAAAGAAAGGAGAGATTATGCATTTATAGCGTTCAGTTCAGTTCAGTTCAGTCACTCAGTCGTGTCCGACTCTTTGTGACCCCTCTCATTATAGCCTCAAATGTCCCAAATGCCCAGCGACACAGAATAGATACCCAGCATGGTGATGACAGATAATAACGCTGTAACTGGGACTCCACTGGGGGTCCAGTGGTTAAGACTCTGAGCTCCCAAAGCAGGGAGCATGTGTTCAATCCCTAGTCTGGGAACTAGATCCCACGTGCCACATGACAGGGTGGACAAAAACCCACACAAAACTGTAATGTACTTTGAAAGTGGCTGAGAGAATCAGTCTTAAAAGTTCTCATCACAAGAAAAATAACCACTCCATGTGCCAATGGATGCTAACTAGAGTTACTGTGGTGACCATTTCACAATATATACAAATGCAGAATAACTATGTTGTACAGCTGAAGTGCATATGTTATATATCAACTATAGCTCACTTTAAAATATATACAGAGAAAATGCTGACTAAAAGGATATATACATGGATGATAGGATGTTCACCCAATGGTATAGTCTATAGAAGTGAGAATTAATGAATTTCAACCATATGAATGGTAATCATATGATCTATGACACAAACAAAATGTTGAGTGATAGATAATTTGCAGAATGTTCAAAAATGACAGAAAAAGAACGCAATTTTTAGAGTCACTTAATATGACTGTAAATAAAGCAAAGAAGTATATATAGAGGGACATTACAAAAGGGAATCACAAGACAATCAGCTCACAAGAGGACATAATAATCCTAAATGTGTCTGCATGAAATAGATGAAGCAAAATATTATATGGCTGAAAGGAAAAGCAGAGAAAGTCACAATTACACTTCAAAACTTCTACAGTCATCTCTTGGTGATCGGCAAAATAAGCAGACAGGATATTAGCAAGAATAGAGATCTAAACAATACCATCAACCAAACAGACACAAAAAATATGGTGAAATGATTTGGGGCAAAGATACAAAGGCAATTCAACAGAGAAAGGACTGTCTTTTCAGCAAATGGTGCTGGAAAAATGGGATATCCTATGCAGAAACAAACAAAACAAATAAACAACAACAACAAAAAAACCCCTCTACCTAAACAAAAAGGAACACAAGATGGATCATAGGTCTAAATGTGAAATGTAAAACGATAAAACTCTTAGAAGAAAAGAGAGAACTTCTTGGGACTCCTCTGGTGGTCCACTGGCTAAGACTGCATTTCCAGTGCAGGGTGCCCAGGTTCAAGCCCTAGTAGGGGAATTTGGTTCCACACGCTACAACTAAGAGTTAACATACCACAACTAAAAACAGATTCAGTGTGTGCAACTAAGGCCCACCACAGCTGAATACATACGTAAATAAATAATAGGGCCCCCAAGTTTCGGACACGACTGAGTGACTGAACACATACACAAAGAGAACTTCTTTGTGGCCTTGGGTCTCACAAACGGTTCTTCACGACAGCAGTGAAAGCATGACCTATGAAGGAGGGGGAAACATAAATTGAGCATCATCAAAATGAAGCACCAAGGACACAGCTAAGCGAATTAAAAGCCAAACCACAAGCTGAAAAAAAAAAAAAATTTCAAGCCCCAGACCCATAAAATGACTTGTATCCAGAATATATAAAGAATTCTCAAGACATAATAGGAAAACAAGCCCACTAAAAGAAATGGCAAAATATTTGAACAGACGCTTCACCGAAAAAGATTCATGAATGGCACATAAATACATGCAAAGATGTTCAACACTGTTAGCTGATCAGGGAGACAGAGATTAAAATCCTCAGTGAGGTACCATTACATGCATCTTTGTTGTTGTTCGGTTGCTCAGTCGTGTCCGACTCTTTGTGATGCTATGGACTTCAGCACGCCAGGCTTCCCTGTTCTTCACCATCTCCTGGAGCTTCCTCAAACTCATGTCCATTGAGCTGGTGATACCATTCAACCATCTCATCCTCTGTCGTCCCCTTCTCCTCCTGCCTTCAATCTTTCCCAGCATCAAGGCCTTTTCTAATAAGTTGCCTCTTTGCACCAGGTGGCCAAAATATTGGAGCTTCAGTTTCAGCACCAATACTTCTAATGAATATTCAGGATTGATTTCCTTTAGGATGGACTGGTTTGATCTCCTTGCAGTCCAAGGGACTCTCAAGAGTCTTCTTCAACACCACACACAGCTCAAAAGCATCAATTCTTCGGTATTCAGCCTTCTTTATAGTCCAACTCTCACATCCATACGTGACTAGTAGAAAAACCATAGCTTTGACTATATGGACCTTTGTTGGCAAAGAAATGTCTGCTTTTTAATATGCTTTTGAGATGGATCATAGCTTTTCTTCCAAGGAGCAAGGGTCTTTTAATTTTGTGGCTGCAGTCACTATCTGCAGTGATTTTGGAGTCCAAGAAAATAAAGCATCTTAGAATGCCTAAAATAAAAAATTAAAAAATAGGACAATACCCAGTGCTGATGAAGATGTGGAAAAACAGGAACGCTCAGTTGTTGGCGGTGGGGTTAAAAAACAGCACAGCCACATTGGAAAACCAGCCATTTCTTACAAAGTTACACCTACAATTATTCTGTAACTCAAGCAGCCTGCTTCTAAGAATTTATCCTAGAGAAATGAACACTGATGATATTTATATGTTTATAGCAGCACTGTTCATGATCGCCCTAAACTGGGAGCAACTCAGATGGCCTTCTACAGGTGAATGGATAAAGGATGATGAGCCCACACAAAGGGAAAGTACTAGACAGTCCAAAGGAAAGGGCTCCTGATACACCCAACTTCATGGACAGGTCTCAGATGCTAAGTGAGAGAAGCCAATCTCAAAAGCTACACAATGTATGCTTCTGTTTATGTGACATTCTCAAAAATATTTTTACAAAAATGGGGACTTCCCTAGTGGTCCAGGGGCTAAGACGTGCTCCCAGTTCAGGGGACCTGGGTTTGATCCCTGGTCAGGGAACTAGATCCCACATTCTGCAACTATGACCCTGGTACAGCCAAATAAATAAAAATAAATAAAAAGGTTCAAAAAACCATAGCAACAAAAAAGCAGATCCACGGTTTCCAGGGGTGAGGGCTTGGGTGAGGATCTGCCTACAAAGCAGTATCTGGAGGAGGTTCTTCAGGTAGCCGAACCATGTTCTGTCAACTGTACACTTGTTAAAACTTAGAACCCTGCACCAAGGAAAGTGCCTACCAAGCCACATAAATTTAAAAAATGAGAAACAAAATAAATCTTATAACAAAAAGGTACCCCCCCCAAACACAGAAGTACCATAGAAATCGCTGTAGTGCTGATTACTTGGCCAGAGGAGGGGGTGGGAGGTTGTTCATGTTTGAACGAGTATGTGGGGGCCCTCAGGGGGCTGATGACACCTTGAATCTTGGCCAGGGTGGGGATCACGTGCGTGTTTGTTTCACAGGAAATAATTAGATTAATATGTGTTGTTTTCTGTGTTTTCCATGTGTGTTTACACTTAAAGAATTATTATTATTTATATTAGTATTGTTTGGCAGCCCCATGGTATTTTATTTCCCTAACCAGGGGCCAAAGCCCACCGTCCTCTGCTTTGGAAATGTGGAGTCTTAACCACTGAACCACCAGGGAAGTCCATGTTTGTGTGTATGCACAGAGCTCACCCTGTTTTTCCTGCATCAACTAATAAGTGACAGGCGTTCCCCCTGGAAGGGAGGAAGCAATACTTTCTTGTTTGGGGAACTGAGAAGATGTGCTGTGAGGCTAGAGAAATTCAGAGTCTGGGCCCTGGAGCAAAAGGAACCAAGGCACTGCTTGTTTTTTCTCAGGAGGTCAGCGGGAGCCAAGGAAAGTATTAGACCAGTGCCTACCTCCCTGGCCCCATGTCACGTGCTGAAGGCTTGGTATCCTTTGGGAAATAGTCAGCAGGGTGGCCCCAGGGACTCCCCACCTCACCCCACCATCCGCTCTCCATCCTGTGACTCAGCCTGGCTTCTCAGTTTTGCCAAGCTGGTCATCTCTGTTCTCTGCCCAGCTCTGCAAGGCCCAGACTTATTTCTGTTTTTCTTCACCTGCCTGGGAGTGGAAGTTACCCAGACCTCAGGGCCCCAGGGAGCATCCCCTCCCCACAGCCATCCGGTCAGGGGGCGGGGACGGGGTGGGCAGGGCAGCGCCTGCCCGGCCCCAGTGACCCAAGGGGGCCCCTATCGAACTTCCCATCTGCCAGTCGTTATGAATCAACAGCAAGAAAACCACACCGGTTGAAGCTAGGGCGTGGTGGAGGGAGACGGTTGCGGCTGTGTGTCCCAAGTGCAACACGTACCCTATCTGGGTCTCACCAGCACCTTTGGGAGGGGCCCAGAGGTTGCAGGATTTTGTGTATCTCTGGGGAGAGGGGTGTTTGGGAACTTTCTAGAAGTTTCTAGAACCTCTCCAAGAGCGTTCTGTTCCCAAACACAGCAAAGTTCTTACCGAATTGGAGGCAGTCAGTGGGGGGCCAGCCACAGTTCACCCTCTGGTCCCCCTCTACTTCTGGAGACCTGGGCATGGTGACTTCTTGGCTTTCTGGGGAGCAGCTTCCACTCCCGAGACTCTCACTATGGCCAGGCTCCCTGTCCAGCTTCTTGTCCTGGTCCCAAAGGTTCTCTCATCAGAGTGACCTTCTTTGGCTTCCCCTGCCCCACGTTTCAAGACACAAATGAGCCCCGCTGCATCTCCCATCCTCTCCCTGGGCTTTATTTTCCTCTCACACACACTTTATCACCATCTGATAGGCTTGGATATACATATATTTAAGGTATTTCTTTGTCTGTCAAGGGTATCACACAGGGAGGTAGGGGGGCGTTTGACTTTTCAGTCCCATCTTTGCGTAGACTGTCTGCCACATAGGAGGTGCCACGTACGAGTTTGCAGGGAGAATGAATGGCCCTGGCTCTAAAGCTGCCTGCTCTGCATTGAAACCCTGGGGCCCCACGGGCGGGAGAGCCTCCCCCCGGGAGTCAGATCTGCTTGTGCCTCCGTGTCTCCATCTGTGCAGGGGGCTGAAATGAACCTGGGGCACTGTCTGCGTGAAACCCACTTCCCCTAATACACAAAAGTGCTTAAACAGTATGTGCCCCTGGGCCTTGGATGTTCTTTTAAAAAATATCAGGATGGGGGACTTCCCTTGGTGGTCCAGTGGTTAAGACGCCAGGCTTCCAAAGCAGGGGGCATTGGTTTGATCCTTGGTGGGGGAACTAAAATTCCACATGTTTCTCAGAATGGCCAAAAAGTTATTAAAAAAAATGAATAATAAAGATGGTGATAGGTATTCTGAGGATTGCGTCTAATTGGCCTAGAGGAAGGGAAGAGGGGCGTGGGCCAGGGCGGGCTTCAGAGGCCCAGGGAGGACGGAGAACTGGGTCCACCCCTTCTCCAGAATGAGGAAGGAGGCCCAGCGTGCACCCAGACGGCTGGCCTTTCCTCCCCGGCCCGCCCTACCCCGAGGCGCCCACCTCATCTCTGAACTCTTCTGCCGTCAACCAGTCAAGCCGGGCCAGGCAGGTCTGGGGATGGGCGGGGAGCCCTGAGCCAGCATCTTTTCTCCTCCTCCTCCCCGGAGCTGGCACACAGACCTAGAGAAGCTGGGCCGGCCGGTAACCCAGGCCGGGAAGCTAGGGGGTCCCTGAGGGGGCTACCCCCACGACGAGGGAGGCCCTTCCCGCCGGCTGCCTGGAGCCCTCCCCAGAGTGGCCGAGCTGGGGTTCCTCCCTGGGCGGGGGCGGGGGCGATGCCGCCTCGTGCCTGCTGAGGCCCTGCCATGGCTCGCTCGCTTACCTGGCGCTGCTGCCCCTGGTGTCTGACCGAAGATGAGAAGTCGGCAGCCCGGATCGACCAGGAAATCAACAAGATCCTCCTGGAGCAGAAGAAGCGCGACCGAGGGGAGCTGAAACTGCTGCTTCTGGGTGAGTCGGAGGCCACCCAGGGCGGGGCAGCCTGGGAGCCCACTTTCAGGATGAACCGACTGAGGCTCAGTTCCTCCTCCCAGGGAGTGAGCTGTGGGCCCGTTCCCTTGGCCCAGCCACTTCCTGGGAATCTGCAGGGGTGGAGGTGGCTCAGTTGGGTGGCCCAACTCTGGCCTGGCTGGCCAGCCCACCCTACGGACTCCCGAGTCATGAGAAGGGAATGAGCTGCCCAGTGCTGGGACCTCCAGCCTAGCCCTGCAACCGTGGAGAGTCCAGGACCCTTCCATCCCTCTGAGGGCTTGACCTGGGTTTGTTCTGGTGATTTATCAGGACAAGTCCCATGGGGAAAGTGTGGCCAAGCACCGTTGATGGATTGATTAATTGATGGATCGGTTCATTCATTCAAGATGTGCTGCATAATTCCTGGAGGTGGGGTATATAATAGCAGGGGAGATGGAGCGTTGTGTGTCCCTGACTTTAGGGACCTCAGCTTCTGGTGACGGAGCCAGACCATAAGTCTGTAAACTAACAAGTAGATAAAATAATTTCTGGCAGCAAGAAGAGGAGATAAACAAAACCATGTGAGGGAGCTGGGGTGATTCGAGTGTGATGGATTGGAAGGCTCTGAAGTTGTGACCTTTGAGACCTCACATCTTATGGTCCACATGCGTCCACTCTGGAGAAGGCAGTGGCACTCCTCTCCAGTACTCTTGCCTGGAAAATCCTATGGACAGAGGAGCCTGGTAGACTGCAGTCCATGGGGTCGCTAAGAGTCAGACACGACTTCACTTTCACTTTCACTTTTACTTTTCACTTTCTTGCATTGGAGAAGGAAATGGCAACCCACTCCAGTGTTCTTGCCTGGAGGGTCCCAGGAATGGGGGAGCCTGGTGGGCTGGGGTCGCACAGAGTCGGACACAACTGAAATGACTTAGCAGCAGCAGCACCGTCCACTCCCCCAGCCACTTTGCCCTGTGTGTGGCCCCGCAGGCCTAAGCCCAGGGACCCCAACCTCGGAGGGTCTCCTGGGAATGCCTGAGCCCTGGATGAGGGCTGGGGAAGGCCCTGAGGTCCCCAAATCCCACCTGCCTGCCCTGGGACAAAGGGCAGGGCTTGGTCATCTGGATAGCCGCCCTGTCTCTTCTGCTCAGTGGGAAGGGGCAGCCCTCAGGGGTGGAAAGAGAGGAGAAAGTGGGGCACAGCACCCCAGTGGAGCCGTCTGAGCCTGGAAGGAGTTTTTATTTTGTTTCGGTTTTTTGACCTTGCCCTATATGGCATGTGGGCTCTTAGTTCTCTGGCCAGAGATCGAACCCATGGTCCCTGCTGTGGAAGCTCAGAGTATTCCTTTGAGTCTTCCTTTGGAAGTCACAGGAAAGTTTTAATTAAGACTTTAATAACTATCTCTACTCACTTTCTAAAATAACTAAGTTTTTATATATGATATGGTATTTACTATTTTTTTTAAATAAATAGAGCTACGTAGGCTATTCTTTTGTGAGCTCGGGTTATTGGTATCTTCCAAAGTATTTGTCTGTTTCCTTGAAGTTTTCAAGTATAGAGGCGTACAATTGTTTCTAACTTTCCCTTGTCATCCTTTCATGTCTGTAGGATTTGTAGTGATGTCTCTTTTTTCATTCTTTGTCTTCTCTTCCTTTTAGGGAAGCTAGGAGCTCAGTTGGGCTAGGGGTTTGTCAGTGTTAGCGATCCTTCCTTGCACATCTCAGGTTTCTCTAACTGTACCTCAGGACCTCTGCACTTGCCGTTCTCCCTGCCGAGGGTTCTCAGCATCCCCACAAGCCTTTGCCTGGCTGGTAGGTCTCAGCTCAAGTGCTGCCTCCTCAGAGACGTCTTCCCTGATTTCCCTGGCTTCAAAGTCAGACCCGTCCTTCTTCCTCTGCCCAATTTTTCTTCATAGCACTCACTTCGTGACACTCTCTCTGGTATTTTCCTGTTTCCTTGTTCACCGTCTGTCTCTCCAGTTACACAGCAAGCAACACAGAGGAAGAGACCATGTCCATCTTGTTGACTCCTGTGTCCTCATCATTTTTCAGGAGTACAGTGGCCTGGTCATGAAGGCATGCTTTATAAATGGTGAATGAATGAATGAATCCAGTTTCCAGAGTGATTTTCCCCAGAGTTATGCTGTATCTTCCTAGAGCTGGTAGAGTCCTTTGCTCCACTGACTCCTGGACAGCCAGCCCCAAATCAGGAAGCCACTTCTGCTCGTGATGAGGGGGGAGGGGAGAAGGGAAGTTGTTCACATGTCCAAGCACTGATGTAGCCTTGTGGACAGCCTGCTGGACTGCGGTTTCAACCACCCCCGTCCAAGCCCCAAGGGCTGCCTCCACACCTGCTCTCCTTCTTGAAAACAGGAATTGAATTTAAAAGTTTTTTTTTTTTTTTTTACTTTTCACTTTCTTGCATTGGAGAAGGAAATGGCAACCCACTCCAGTGTTCTTGCCTGGAGGGTCCCAGGAATGGGGGAGCCTGGTGGGCTGGGGTCGCACAGAGTCGGACACAACTGAAATGACTTAGCAGCAGCAGCACCGTCCACTCCCCCAGCCACTTTGCCCTGTGTGTGGCCCCGCAGGCCTAAGCCCAGGGACCCCAACCTCGGAGGGTCTCCTGGGAATGCCTGAGCCCTGGATGAGGGCTGGGGAAGGCCCTGAGGTCCCCAAATCCCACCTGCCTGCCCTGGGACAAAGGGCAGGGCTTGGTCATCTGGATAGCCGCCCTGTCTCTTCTGCTCAGTGGGAAGGGGCAGCCCTCAGGGGTGGAAAGAGAGGAGAAAGTGGGGCACAGCACCCCAGTGGAGCCGTCTGAGCCTGGAAGGAGTTTTTATTTTGTTTCGGTTTTTTGACCTTGCCCTATATGGCATGTGGGCTCTTAGTTCTCTGGCCAGAGATCGAACCCATGGTCCCTGCTGTGGAAGCTCAGAGTATTCCTTTGAGTCTTCCTTTGGAAGTCACAGGAAAGTTTTATTAAGACTTTAATAACTATCTCTACTCACTTTCTAAAATAACTAAGTTTTTATATATGATATGGTATTTACTATTTTTTTTAAATAAATAGAGCTACGTAGGCTATTCTTTTGTGAGCTCGGGTTATTGGTATCTTCCAAAGTATTTGTCTGTTTCCTTGAAGTTTTCAAGTATAGAGGCGTACAATTGTTTCTAACTTTCCCTTGTCATCCTTTCATGTCTGTAGGATTTGTAGTGATGTCTCTTTTTTCATTCTTTGTCTTCTCTTCCTTTTAGGGAAGCTAGGAGCTCAGTTGGGCTAGGGGTTTGTCAGTGTTAGCGATCCTTCCTTGCACATCTCAGGTTTCTCTAACTGTACCTCAGGACCTCTGCACTTGCCGTTCTCCCTGCCGAGGGTTCTCAGCATCCCCACAAGCCTTTGCCTGGCTGGTAGGTCTCAGCTCAAGTGCTGCCTCCTCAGAGACGTCTTCCCTGATTTCCCTGGCTTCAAAGTCAGACCCGTCCTTCTTCCTCTGCCCAATTTTTCTTCATAGCACTCACTTCGTGACACTCTCTCTGGTATTTTCCTGTTTCCTTGTTCACCGTCTGTCTCTCCAGTTACACAGCAAGCAACACAGAGGAAGAGACCATGTCCATCTTGTTGACTCCTGTGTCCTCATCATTTTTCAGGAGTACAGTGGCCTGGTCATGAAGGCATGCTTTATAAATGGTGAATGAATGAATGAATCCAGTTTCCAGAGTGATTTTCCCCAGAGTTATGCTGTATCTTCCTAGAGCTGGTAGAGTCCTTTGCTCCACTGACTCCTGGACAGCCAGCCCCAAATCAGGAAGCCACTTCTGCTCGTGATGAGGGGGGAGGGGAGAAGGGAAGTTGTTCACATGTCCAAGCACTGATGTAGCCTTGTGGACAGCCTGCTGGACTGCGGTTTCAACCACCCCCGTCCAAGCCCCAAGGGCTGCCTCCACACCTGCTCTCCTTCTTGAAAACAGGAATTGAATTTAAAAGTTTTTTTTTTTTTTTTTTGGGAGGTGGTTGATTTTTTTGAGGAAGAAGCCCAAGGGACCAAGGGTCTGTCCCTGGCAGGAAGTAGTCACCACATTGAGAAGGGGGGAGAGTCTGAAGCAAACAGTTAAAGGAGCCATCTCTGGAACTTCCCTGGTGGTCCAGTGGTTAAGACTCCAAGCTTCCATGGCAGGGGGTATAGGTTTGATCCGTTTTTGTGGAACTAAGATCTTGCATGCCATGCAGTGTGCCCCCCTCCAATAATAAAATAATAAAAAAGGCAGTTCTGTCTGTCCTATGTGAGGTGGGAACCATTTCTTTCCCCAGATGGGGAAACCAAGGCCCAGAGAGGTGAAGCAACTTGCCCAAAGTCACAGAGACAGGACTGGAGCCTAGAATTCTGGTTCCAAAGTCCACGCTGTTGACTGCCCTGTGAATGTGCCCCCACAGAACCCTAGTGACAGATGGGGAAACTGAGGCTCAGGGAGGTGGCAGGATTGGGCCTGGGGTCTGCAGCCAGTTTGAAGGCAGAGCTGGGCATGGAAGCTGGTCTGTGTGGTCTCCAGCTGCCCCAGCCTGACTCCCTTGGCCCCAGGAGCCCCGTCTTCCAAGAGGGGACTGTGGGGTGGGGGCTGTGGTTCCCCATGGAAGGAGCCACCCAGTGTCTTGTGATGCCTGGGGCTTGGCACAGCTCCTGGCCCTCTGCATTTCCACTTCCTCCCCCGTGCCCAGGAGGAAGCGGCCACTTCCCATCTGGGCTGTGAGGCTGTGCCAGGTAGAGACAGCTCTCCTACGTCTTTCAGCATCATTTGGGGAGCTTCCTGAACCATACCACGAGAGGCTCCTGAATCCTCAGTGGTTCTAGGAGTCACGGATGCAAAGGCGAAGTGTTTCAGACTTCAGGTTAGGACTCACAAGTGAGTCACGAAACCCAAGTTGTGGGTGGTAACCAGGCTTTTTTTTTTTTTTTTCCTTTAATGAAACAGTGCATCCCAACAAAATTAACTGTTGCTTGGTGAGATCTCTGTTTGTGCTCCCAGAGGAGCAGCTCAGAGGAAGGTCAAAGAATGCAGTCCCCTGCCGTAGGTCTCACTGCCATTTTGGCAGCACCCAGAGGAGTTGATGAGCTTCCAAGTGTGTGGAGAAAATTCCTCTTAACTGATATTTTGATGATGCCTGACTCAGCCTACCGACCACATCCTATTTTGTTGGTGAAGGATCCACAAGGGTTTGTTTTTACTCCTTTGCTTCTCCATTAGCTGTGTGACCTTGGGAAAGTCACTGCACCTCTCTGAGCCCCCACGTATTCACTGTGAATGGGAACACATTGGGAATGTTTGTGAGGATCCACCAAGGTCAGTCCGAGAGAACTTGGGCTCAGGGTCTGGCAGATACTAAGACTTAAATCGTTGTCGTTGGGAAGACACAGATGATGACAATGATTCAAGCAGCACCTGAGGAACTTCCCAGAATGATCATGAAAGAGCCCAAGAACTCTGAACTCAAAACTGGGTTTTAGTCCCATCTGGCCACTCACCAAGTGCAGGACCCAACCAATCTAGGACTCAGTTTTTCCACCTGAAAAGTGGAGCCAAGGGCCATTCCTCTGGTGGACTTGGGGGAGCTGGTGCATGGACCCCCCACCGCACTGGGAGGGGGAGGTCAGGGGGTGGAACTCACAGCCATCACTACCATCTCCAAATCGCAGAAGCATCCGAGACCAGCCTATCTCAGACTTCCCAGGTAGTATAGTGGCTAGGACTCCTCACTTCCATTGCAGGAGATGTAGGGTCAATCCCTGGTTGGAGAACTAAGGTCCCACATGCCACGTGATATGCCAAATAAATAAATAAATAGAGCTATTAAAAAGAAGAGACCAGTCCATCTTCCCAGGTTTTCCAGTGGGAGGTGAGGTTGTGGGTTTATCTCACCGACTGTGACAGTCAGATGTCCCACTGCAGGAATATTTAGTGAGTTTATGTATCTCTGTCCTGAAATCCAAGGAATTTCAAAATCTGAGAGAGGTGGCTCCAAACCCAGATGGTGTCTATTTGTTATTGTTTATAGTAAACAGTTTATTTGCTTAATTGTTGGCCATGCTTCATGGCATGCGGGATCTTAGTTCTTCATCCAGGGATCAAACCCATGACACCTGTATTGGAAGCACGGAATCTTAACCACTGGGCCACTAGGAAAGTCCTGGAAACTTTTTATTTTGGAATCACTTTCAATGGACAAAAACATGGCAAAGATCACCCAGAGAATTCCCAGCTTCTATACAGCTTCCTGTATGATGACTTCTTACACAAGTGCCATGGGCTGTCATAGCTGAGATATTAACGTGGGAACTGTACCCTTAAGTTTCTGTGAACTCATATCCAAAGTTTAGATTTCACTGGTTTTTCCACAAATACTCTTTTCTCATTTCAGCCTCCAACGCAGTATCTCACCTGGCATTTGAGGGATTTCCCCCCACCACTATTTTCTTTCTTTCTTTTTTTTTTTTAATTTTGGGCCCTCGGAGCTCAGGTCTCCGCCTGCGAGAAGCCATCACCGTGCCTCAACAGCAGAACTCCCCCCGCCACTTTCTTAACTTTATATTTTGAAATGCTTTCAGAGTTCTAGAAAAGTTGTACTGGATTCTTCTGAAAATGTTAATAGTTTATCTCATGCCCTTTATTCCCTCTTCATACACATACACATATACACTATATATATGTGTGTATATATTTGTAATTTACATAATGTATGTCTATAGCTTACTTGCTATATATTTATTTTTTTAAATGTAGTTGCATTTAAAAATATTTATTTATTTGGCTGCTCTGGGTCTTAGTTGCAGCATACAGAATCTTTAGTTGCAGCATCAGATCATTTAGTTTTGGCATGTGGGATCTAGTTCCCTGACCAGGGATTGAACCCAGGACCCCTGCATTGTGAGTGCAGTCTTAGCCACTGGACCACCAGAGAAGTCCCACTTTGCTATACATTTATATATTTGTGGCAATGGTAACCCACTCCAGTACTCTTGCCTGGAAAATCCCACGGACGGAGGAACCTGGGGGGCTGCAGTCCATGGGGTCACACAGAGTCAGACACGACTGAAGCGACTTAGCAGCAGCAGTATATATATATTTTTAATTTTATTTAATTTTTAATTGGAGGATAGTTACTTTTCACCTTTTTATCCCCCAAACACTTCTGTGGGTTTGGGTCCCACTAAAAAGGAAAGGCCCCCAGGACGATGATGAGTGGCTGATGCACGTGATACAGTCTTGTCTCCGTCATGTCTCACGAGTGTTTCCAGTTTCCCCATGAATGTCCTTTCAGGTAACAGAAAAGTGATTCTTTTTCTTGGATCTCAAGTGCAGTAGTGCCACCAGCCTACCGCTCACTGCCCTCAAATGTGCTGGGGGTAGGGAGGGACTGGAGCCCCGCCATGAGTGATAGGAGAGAGCACTCTCTCTCTGCCACTTCCCGCACTCCCTGCCTCCTCCCCACTATGTTCCCGTTGCTCCGGTTCCTCTTTCTGGCTCCAGCCAGGGCACCCCTTCCCTTTCTGCAGCTGGTCTCAGTTTCTCCTGCATGAGTGTCCCCCGCCCTTGGAGGGACCCCAGGCCAGGGTCCCCCAGGGGCTGGCAGGATGATGGAGGTGTGGGAAGAGGCCTCCTGGCCATGTACTTCTCACCTGGCTGTCAAGCCCATTTCACAGATGAGAAAACAGGCTCCAAGAGGGAGATATCGGGGCTCAGACAGCAGCAAGCCAGGCCTTTCTCTTTGAGCTCCTGGTCCTGGGCTCTGGAAGGTCCTAGTGTTACTATCACAGACCCACTCCTGGCTTTTGGGCCATGCAACCCTGCACTCAGAAGGGCCCTGAGGGTTCATCCTGCACTTGGCCCTGGAAATTCTGTAGGTGAGCCTGCAAGGAGCCTCATCCCACTCTGTTCCACTGTGAGGTTGTGTGGGTTCTGTCTCACTCCACTTGGCCGCCTGGGTCAGCCTGAACCATCTGGCGGTGGGAAGTCCTCCCTGTAGTAACCAGAGGGCACCTGTGAGTACCTGAGTCAGGTGCCGCCCCTCCTCTGCCCACAGCCTTCGAGGCTTCCACCTCCCTGAGGGTAAAAGCCCAAGTTCTCCTGTAGCCCACAAGCCTCTGCATGACCAGCCCCATCCCCTCCCTGCCCTTCCCTCCTCCCTCCCCCTTGCTCACTGTGCTCCAGCCTCACGGGGGTCTCCCATCTGTTTATCAAACACATCAGGTACAGTCCTGCCCCAGGGTCTTTGCACATGCTGTGTCTGCTGCCTGGCACTCCCTTTCCCCACACCTTGACACGGGAGCAACCTTCTCAGCCTTCAGATCTCAACTCCAATGTCACCTCCACTGAGAAGTGTTCCATGCACTTAGCAGCAGTCACTTAATCACTCTATTTGTCCTATTGTATTTCCTTCATAAAACTTCCTCTACCTGAAATAACTATAGCAAATAATAATAACAGTAATTATAATTATGGTAAAGACTACTGCTAATGGTAGTGAACATGAATGTAACTCTTACTATATCAAAGTGCATTCTAAGCCAGGGGTCCACAGACTTTTTCTGTAAAGGGCCAGATATAAAATCGTTTCGAGCTTCCCAGGTGGCTCAGTGGTAAAGAATCTTCCTTCCATGTGGGAGACTTGGGGTCAATCCCTGGATCGGGAGGATCCTCTGGAGAAGGAAATGGCAACCGACTCCAGTATTCTTGCCGGGAGAATCCCATGGACAGAAGAGCCTGGTGAGCCACGGTCCATGGGGTCTCTAAAGAGACAAGACTTATCGACTGAACAGCATGCTCAGTAAATCTCAGCTTTGCAAGCTGGAGGGTCTCTGACAGCTCAACTGTGCTGCTATCCCCAGAAACCAGCTCTAGATAATTTATATACAACCAGGTGTGGCCATGTGCCTATTAAAACTTTATTTGCTGTGTTGTGCTTAGTCATGTCCAACTCTTAGAGACCCCATGGACCGTAACGCGCCAGGCTTCTCTGTCCATGGAGATTCTCCAGGCAAGAATACTGGAGTGGGTTGCCATGCCCTTCTCCGGGGCAGTCTTCCTAACCCAGGGATCAAACCCAGGTCTCCTGCATTGCAGGAGGATTCTTTACCATCTGAGCCACCAGGAAAGCTCATGAATACTGGAATGGGTAGCCTATCCTTCTCCAGGGGATCTTCCCTACCCAGAAGTCAAACCGGGGTCTCCTGCATTTCAGGTGAATTCTTTACCAGGTGAGCTACCAGGGAAGCCCAGAACTTTATTTACTGACCTTGAAACCTGAATTTCATGTAATTTTCAGGTGTCATCAAAGTGTGTCTAGATTCCTCTCAGCCATGTAAAAAATGCAAAAACTACCATTTAAAAACTGTAAAAATTATAATCGTGAAAATAATTAGAAATGTAAAAACCATGCACACTGTAAAAATTTGCTGGCATGCAAAAACTGGTGGCTGTCAGGAATTCCCTGGAGGTCCAGTGGTTAGGACTCCACACCTGACTGCCCAGGGCCTGGTTCAATCCTTGGTTGGGGAACTGAGATCCCACAAGCCATGCAGCTCAGCCAAAAACAAAATGCAAACAAAACAAAAAACAGGGACTTCCCCAGGGGAGTCTAGTGGGTAAGACATCAAGCTTCCAATGTAGGGGACCTGGGTTCGACTCCTGGGTGGGGAACTAGATCTGTCATGCTGCCAAGAAGACCCAGGGTAGCCAAATAAATAGTAATGATGAAACAGAAAATAAAATCAAACAAGCAAAAATGAAACAAAAACAGACACTGACAAGCTTTGTCTGAGGGCCAGTGGTTTGTTGACCCTCCAGGGCTTCGTTTTCATGAACCAGTTTAACCGTCACGCCATCCAGCAAACCACATTTTACAGGTGGAGACATAAAGGCTCAGAGCCGTGAAGGCGCTCGTCCAGGGTCACGGAGCCGGGATTTGAGCCCCATTACCCAGGGGGTGGTGGGTGCCAGGTGGTAGGAGCCCCCCGAAGGCTGAGCTGACCATGGTGGCCATTTCCCCAGGTCCCGGTGAGAGTGGAAAGAGCACGTTTATCAAGCAAATGCGCATCATCCATGGGGCGGGCTACCGGAGGAGGACCGCAAGAACTTCCGGCCCCTAGTCTACCAGAACATCTTCATATCCATGAGGACCATGATCGAAGCTATGGAACGACTACAGATCCCCTTCAGCTGGCCGGAGAGCAAGGTGAGCCCCGTGGGGAGGGGGCTCCCTTAGGGCTTCCAGGTGGGACCGCATTCCCTCAGATCGCCTCAATTCTTAAGAACTGCCCCCTCCAAGGTTTCTTGGGATCCTGGTGCGGACGTAAGGCAGCTTAGCACCAGCTGGTGGCTCGGTAGGTAAAGAATCCGCCTGCAATGCAGGAGACCCAGGTTCGATCCCTTGGTCAAGAAGATTCCTTCAGAGAAGGGCATGGCAACACATTCCAGTATTCTTGCCTGGGAAATCCCACAGACAGAGGATCCTGGTGAGTTACAGTCCATGGGGTCGTAAAGGGCTGGACAGGGCTGAGAGACTAAACAGTTTCACTTTCAGCACCAGCATGTGCCCCCACCTCAAGGGTTCCCCCGTGGACCCCCAAGGCTCAGTTATCTCTCCCTTGTACCTTATGATGCCTGGTAGCAGTCCTGAGTGGGCATGTGTTTTGTTCTAGAAGTATTATTATGGTGGACTGGTTCCTGAACCCTGCCCCACTCTGCTGAGGGGACAGTGCTATGCAGACCATGTGTCACCTCACCCTTCTTTTTATATTTATTTTATTTTTGGCTGCACCAGACCACATGCGGGATCCTAGTTTCCTGACCAGGGATCAAACTTGCACCTCCTCCATTGGAAGCAGGGAGTTTTAACCACTGGAACACCAGGGAAGTCTCCAACCTTCTTTCTAAATATTTTATTGTATGAAGAACATTCCACATGAAATCTACTCTCTTAGCAAATTTTAAGTGCACAATACAGTATCAGTAACTGCAGATACAATGTCATAAAGAAAGAATTCTAGAAGGTGTTCCCCTTGACTAAGGGAAACTTTATTCATATCAACCCCCAACCCGTTCCCTCAGCCCATTTTATTCCCTGTGTCCTTGCATTGCTGCTTCCAGATTCTTTGTGTAAGTAGAATCATGCAGAATCTGTCCTATGACTGGCTTATCTCACTGTAAACGATGTTCTCAAGGTTTATCTGCCTTGTCCCCTATTGCAGAATTTATTTCTTTTTAAAGGCTGCATAGTGGTCCCTATATCTACAACCTTATTCATTCATCCACTGATGGACATTTAGGTTCTTTCCACATCTTGGCTACTGTAAATAACGCTGGGATAAACCTGAAAGTGCAGATATCTTTTAAAGATCCTGATTTCATACTCAGGAGTGGAACTGCTGGATCATATGGTAGCTCTATGTTTAAAAAACAAATTATTTGCTTATTTATTTTTTTGGCTGTTGCACACAGCCTGTGAGATCTTAGTTCCCTGACCAGAAATTGAGTCTGGACCCTCGGCAGTAAAAGTGTGGAATACTAACCACTGGGCTGCCGGGGAATTCCTGGTGGCTCTATTTTTAATTTGGGGGGAACTTCCAAACTGTTTTCCACAGTGGCTGTACCAGTTTACATTCTCCCCAGCAGTGTATACAGTTTCTGACCCCTAAGACCTCAGGGCTGGTTCAGTATGAGTCTTCTCTCCTTAGCCTGCAGACGGCTGTCCTCCCTGTATCCTCACACGGCCATCCTTCCGTTGCGTTTGTGCAAAAATCTCTTCTTATAAGGGCACTCTAGACTAGGGCCACCTTCATGACCTCATGGTAGCTTAATTACCTCTATAAAAAGATAATTCAAACATAAACAAGAGCGCCTGCTTCCGGTGCAAAGCAAAGCGGACAGATGGAGCAGAGGTTGCTGCCAGGCACAGGGTCACCCGACACCCTGCTCCTTGTGCGCGCGCCCCTGCTGCCCCTGCGGCCTGCAGACACGCGCGCCAAGGGGGCGGAGACGGCAGGAAGGCAGCCCCGCCCCGCGCCCGCCCTGTCCTGTTGCTCTGACCAGCCCCGTCCGTCCCTTCCCAGCACCACGCCAGCGTGATCATGAGCCAGGACCCCTACAAGGTGACCAAATCGAGAAGCGCCACGCCGTGGCCATGCAGTGGCTGTGGGAGGACAGCGGCATCCGCGCCTGCTATGAGCGCCGGCGAGAGTTCCACCTGCTCGACTCGGCTGTGTAGTGAGTCTGGGGTCCGCGGGCCGGGTAAGGGACCGGGGTCTGGGGCGGGAGGCCGTGCCTGGACACAGTCCAAAGAGACCCATCCCCAGGGATCCAAGCAGGCAGAGGGGCCCTAAGGCTGGTCAGCTTCCACTGCGGGGGTGCTGTGGGTGGTCTTGACTCCCACATGAGGGTGTTTCTGGGGTGACATTGCTCACAGGTGACTCAGTTCCTGGGGTGCACTGTTACCAGGGTTTCACAGCTCCTGGGGTGACGGCTCCTGGGGTGACGCTGTTTCTGGAGTGACATAGCCCTTGGGGTGATGTTTCTGGGGTGACACAGCTCCTGGGATGACACCATTTCTGCAGTGATGGCACCTCGAAGGTGACTGTTCTGGGATGACATTGCCCTGGGGTGATGCCATATCTGGCGTGAGACCATTTCTGGGATGATGGTGTCCTGGGCTCAACGCTGCTTCTAGTTCTCAAGGGTGTCACTGCTCCTGGGGCAGTGACACACCTGGGGTGACACCTCCCCAGAGAGATACACTGCCCTGAGAAGGAAACTGTTTCTCCCTGAGGCTCCCGTGGCCTCAGGCTGTGCTCCTCAGCCACGTGGGACCCACAGAAATGCTGGCCCCTCTCTGGGGGCTCTCCTCCCCCAGCAGGGTCCTCATGGGGCCCTGGGTCAGGGGAGATCTGAGAAGCAAAGAGAGGTTGCAAGGCCAGCGCTCAGGGCTTCCGCTCCACAGCTACTTGTCGAATCTGGACCGCATCACGGAAGAGGGCTACATCCCTACGGCACAGGACGTGCTCCGCAGCCGCATGCCCACCACCGGGATCAACGAGTACTGCTTCTCCGTGCAGAAAACCAACCTGAGGTGAGCTTGGAAGCTCTTGTAGGAGGGGCAAAGGAGCTGCAGCGCTGAGGGCTGAGTAGGAGTTGTCTGTCCCAGCCCACAAAGGGCCTGTCAGGCTAGAGGAGGCAAAGCTGGGTATAGACATCTCCATTCCCCCCCATGGAGTCAAGACTGGGACCTGGAAGTGCCCACACATAGCCCCCAGAGTTCTGGGAGGGGAAGTCTTTCTGGGGAAGGAGGCATTGGTCTTAGGGCATTGAAGAATGATTAGGAGTTCACTAAAGCTATGGGCTGATGGGAAAGAGGAGGCAGAGACTGTGGGGTCAGGGCTAGATCAGAGAGATTGATTTGGGGCTGGGAAAGCTCAGAGGGTAATCCCTCTAGTGATCAATGAGGGGTTCAGGCTGTGTGTCAGGAGACCCAGGAGGAGGCAGGAGCCATGATTCAGGCAGACAGGGTTGGGAAGGGTCTGGGCAGTGGCCATGAGGATGGAAATGATGGAATGGTGCAAAAAATGTTTCTGATGTAGAATGGGTGAGTGTGGGAATTAGAGCAGGCAGTCAAAAATGACTCGCTGTGAGTTTCCCATCAAGATGATGGTGTAGATGGTAAAAACCACTGTGGTGGAGGTAGAGAGGGAGATGTTAGAAAAGCTGATGGAGTTATTTGGGGGCAGGTTGGGTCTGAGGAGTCTGGGACATCTGGGAGATGGCTGAGTGCAAACAGGCCTGAGCTGGAAAACGGAGAGGTGTGGGGATCTAGTGCAGCCAAGAATGGTCCATGCAGAGCCATGGCTAGTGTCAAAGACCAAGGAAAGGTCAGAGAGACAAGCAACTTCTGGGATTGGCCTTTAGAGAACCTTCAATGGCAAGATAGTGGCAGAGAGCTGTGCAGGTGTGCCTGAAAACCTCGTGTTCAACCCACTCATGTTGATCTCTTGTTTCCTTGAATGGCCCTCCCTCTTGGCTCCATGCTTTTGAAAAAGAAGGTTCATAATTTACTGTTTGCATTTGGGTCTCCTCCACTAGATGGAGAGCCCCTTGAAGTTACAGCTTGAGACCGATTCTACTGCTTCTCTGACTGATATATTTATTATGTGATACTGAATGAGTGTGTGTGATCAGTCACGTCAGCTGTGTCCAGCTCTTTGCGACTCCCTGAACTGTAGCCCGCCAGGCTCCTCTGTCCATGGGATTTTTCTGACAAGAATACAGGAGTGTGTTGCCATGCCCTCCTCTAGGTGATCTTTCCAATCCAGGGATTCAGTCCACGTCTCCTTCGTCTCCTGCGTTGCAGGTGTATTCTTGACTACTGAGCCATCGGGGAAGCCATTGCTTCTCTAGTGATAATCAACTGAATGTCAGAGTGGAAGTTTGTAAATATGAGTGTACGGTTGAAAAGACAGAAGAATAGATGGATGGATAGATGGGTAGATAGATGGGTGGATAGATGGATGGAAGGCTGGATGGATGAAGGGATGAGTGAATGGATGAGTGGATTGTTGGGTGGATGAATGGATAGATGGATAGGAGGTGGATAGATGGATCAATGGGTGGCTGTATGAATGGATAGATGGATAGATAGATGGATGAATGCATGAATGGTTGGGTGAATATGTGGACAGATGGGTGACTAGATGGGTGGGTGGAAAGATGGATAAACGAGTGTGTGGGTGGATGGATGAACAGGTGGATGGGTGAGTTGGTGAAAGTTTAGGAGTAGAAGTAGTGGTAGGGGAAGTTCAGAGGAAAGACTGGGTGGAGGAGGGGAATTTTCAGAAGGGGAAACTTGAGTCCATTCTCAAGGCAAAGGTGAGGGCTCAGAGGAAAGGGAGACTCTGAGCTGGGAGGCTGGAGAGTAAGCGAACTCCACAGCTGTCTCAGCCTCTGGAGCCCCACTCTAAGCCACTGCCTCCCCCATATGACTCTGGACACAGGGTCTGAGGGAATCTTGGGATCACCAGAAAGGCCGGTTTGGGGACTCAGGAGCCTCAGGCACCAGCCTGATTTTCCTCCTGTACATCAGGGCAAGTCTTTTCTTGCTCTGAGGCTTCTGGCATTTCCTGCCTGCTGCCTGAGTAATGGTCCCTTCCCTGGGTAAATGACACAGGGTTTGTTATCAGCGACCCATATTTCTTAGAAGAGACAACAGGAAGGTGGGAGGGCTCAGGTTTTTGTTGTGGTGTGTCTGGGGGTGGAGGCAAACACTCGTCCTGGGATGCAAACAAAGGGGATTGCTCTTGCCCATCTGTGTGGCTGCTGGACTCTCTCTTGGTCACCCAGAACACAGCCAATGGAAAACTGAGTTTTGGAGACATTTTGCTACTTCCCCTGGGTCATCAGTCAAAACAGGGCAAGCTGAGTGAGGATGTGTCCAATCAGCTGTCCTCTACTGTGGGGTAGAAGGCAGCCCAGTGCAACCGAAGTTCAGGATAGTCCCCTCTCCTCTCTGTACTTACAGTTTTCTCATCTGTAAAATGGGTATCATAGTGATGCCTACCCCATGGGTGAAAGGCAGTCACACACAGGTGGCTAGCATCTATTCTCGCTGCCATTAATGTCGATTGTGGCATGTCCCAGCCATGTCTGGGGCCTGGGGTGCCATGTCTCAGGGCCCCTGATGGGGCCTGAGCTCTGATAGGAAGTGGTTTCCCCACAGGATCGTGGACGTTGGGGGCCAGAAGTCAGAACGGAAGAAGTGGATCCACTGCTTTGAGAACGTGATTGCCCTCATCTACCTGGCCTCGCTGAGTGAATATGACCAGTGTTTGGAGGAAAACAACCAAGAGGTGGGGTGCCACTGGGGATGTGGGGGTGCCATCTTTCCTACCCTTCTTACTCACTCCTTGGCCCAGGGACCCTCAACTGAGCAGGAAAGCCTACTGCCACTCTTGAGGGAGTCTGTGTGTCTGGCATGGCTTTGAGCTTCACCATCCACTCTTTTGTGGCCAGACTATTGAACCCCAACACACAGATCTACAAGTATTTGTGAGACAAGGACCCTGGGGACACACACACACACACACACAGTTGGATACTCAAGTTTCAAGGCACCCTGTTCCCACACCCTGAAGCACAGTGTGCGCCGTCCCGGGAGTATGGGTCATGCTGTGGGAATGGGACTATGTCCTGTTTTTATTCAGGATTCTTCTCCTTTTCATGAATTCTTCTCCTAATTCAGCTTCCCTAGTGGCTCAGCGGCAAAGAATCCATCTGCAATGCAAGAGATGCAGGAGATGCGGGTTGAATTCCTGGGTCGGGAAGATCCCCTGGAGGAGGAAATGGCAATCCACTCCAGTACCCTTGCCTGGGAGATCCCATGGACAGAGGGGCCTTGCGGGCTACAGTCCATCAGGTCACAAAGGGTCAGACATGACCAAAGCATGGTGGAGGTTGGGCACACTATTATCTCTAACATGTGCACTTTTCAGGGTTAAAGTTTCACATAGTTTCAGGATCCAAGGGTCAGGTGTTATAATTTATACTTTCGGGCTGAGTCAGATAGAATCAAACTGAGTCAGATAGAATCAATTTGAGGTCATTCTGACACAGATCTTGCTTGAATCGAGCCATACACCACGTCCCACTTTGCTTGGGCTGCAGTGATGAAGTCCCACAAACTGGGAGGTAGGGCTGGTCGTGGGGAGTGGGTGGTGGAGCTGAAACCACAGAAATATATTGTCTCATGGTCCTGGAGGCCAGAAACCTGAGGTCAAGGTGTCAGTGGGGCTGTTTCCTTCTGACCCTGTGAAAGAGAATCTATTCCAGGCTCTCCCAGCTTCTGGTGTACTGACACTCTTTGGGGTCCCTTGACTGGAGAAGACACCACACCATTTATGCCTCCATCTTCACATGGCCATCTCTCTGTGTCCTCTGTGTCCTATTTTAAAAAATAATTTTTAAACTTTTTTGGCCACGCTGCATGGCATGTGAGATCTTAGTTCCCCAATCAGGGATGGAACCCATACCCCCTTGCATTGTAAACACAGAGTCTTAACCACTGGGCCACCAAGGAAGTCCTTTGATTTCCCCTTTTTATAAGGACATTGGAGTCAGAGCCCACCCTACTCCAGTGTCACTGATTCTTAACTAATTACATCTTCAAAAACCCTATTTCCAAATCAGGTCTAATTCTGAATTTGGGGGTGGGGCACACTAGCCCAACCAGTTCAGACACAAAACAATCTTGGGCACACACAGGCAGCCAGCCCCACTGCCCTGAGTCCCAGCCTGGCGGGAACTGGGGAGCCTCAGGTTGCTGGATGGTGGGCTGCCACCCCATCTCCGCCTGCGGGGAGGGCTCCTGTTCAGGCCAAGCATCCATCTGGATCTGTGACCAGCCTGTGCCTCCCAACCCAGAACCGAATGAAGGAGAGTCTGGCCCTGTTCGGGACCATCCTGGAACTTCCCTGGTTCAAAAGCACTTCCGTCATCCTCTTCCTCAACAAAACCGACATCCTGGAGGAGAAGATCCCCACCTCCCACCTGGCTACCTATTTCCCCAGTTTCCAGGGTGAGTGGTTCTAGAACTTTCTATATCCTTCACTTCCCTAAAGTTGCGGGCTACAGTCCATCAGGTCACAAAGGGTCAGACATGACCAAAGCATGGTGGAGGTTGGGCACACTATTATCTCTAACATGTGCACTTTTCAGGGTTAAAGTTTCACATAGTTTCAGGATCCAAGGGTCAGGTGTTATAATTTATACTTTCGGGCTGAGTCAGATAGAATCAAACTGAGTCAGATAGAATCAATTTGAGGTCATTCTGACACAGATCTTGCTTGAATCGAGCCATACACCACGTCCCACTTTGCTTGGGCTGCAGTGATGAAGTCCCACAAACTGGGAGGTAGGGCTGGTCGTGGGGAGTGGGTGGTGGAGCTGAAACCACAGAAATATATTGTCTCATGGTCCTGGAGGCCAGAAACCTGAGGTCAAGGTGTCAGTGGGGCTGTTTCCTTCTGACCCTGTGAAAGAGAATCTATTCCAGGCTCTCCCAGCTTCTGGTGTACTGACACTCTTTGGGGTCCCTTGACTGGAGAAGACACCACACCATTTATGCCTCCATCTTCACATGGCCATCTCTCTGTGTCCTCTGTGTCCTATTTTAAAAAATAATTTTTAAACTTTTTTGGCCACGCTGCATGGCATGTGAGATCTTAGTTCCCCAATCAGGGATGGAACCCATACCCCCTTGCATTGTAAACACAGAGTCTTAACCACTGGGCCACCAAGGAAGTCCTTTGATTTCCCCTTTTTATAAGGACATTGGAGTCAGAGCCCACCCTACTCCAGTGTCACTGATTCTTAACTAATTACATCTTCAAAAACCCTATTTCCAAATCAGGTCTAATTCTGAATTTGGGGGTGGGGCACACTAGCCCAACCAGTTCAGACACAAAACAATCTTGGGCACACACAGGCAGCCAGCCCCACTGCCCTGAGTCCCAGCCTGGCGGGAACTGGGGAGCCTCAGGTTGCTGGATGGTGGGCTGCCACCCCATCTCCGCCTGCGGGGAGGGCTCCTGTTCAGGCCAAGCATCCATCTGGATCCGTGACCAGCCTGTGCCTCCCAACCCAGAACCGAATGAAGGAGAGTCTGGCCCTGTTCGGGACCATCCTGGAACTTCCCTGGTTCAAAAGCACTTCCGTCATCCTCTTCCTCAACAAAACCGACATCCTGGAGGAGAAGATCCCCACCTCCCACCTGGCTACCTATTTCCCCAGTTTCCAGGGTGAGTGGTTCTAGAACTTTCTATATCCTTCACTTCCCTAAAGAAGCTCCTGAGAGAGACGGTGGTTTAGGCTACACCTTAGCTTGGAGTCACTGGGGTTCCGAGTGTAGTCGGACAGACCTGAGTTCCAGACCCATCTCTGATCTCTGCCAGAGGACCTCTGACTCTCAGCTTCCCCCTCCATTGAATGAGGAGAAGGTAACAGAAGGCTTAATATTGGGTACTGAAAGTAGCAGAAATCTCCTCCTCATAGTTTAGGAGGCCAGCAGTCTGAAGCAGGCCTCCCTCCTAATTTCTGGAGGTCACCTGTAGTCCCTAGCATTCCTCGACTTGTAGCTGCGTGTCTGAAATCTCTACCTCTGTTACCACATGACTCTCTGCTGTCTCTTCTCTTCCCTTTTTCTGTTTTTGGCTGTGCTGTGTTTTTGTTGCTGCATGTGGGCTTTCTCTAGTTGTGGGGAGTGGGGGATATTCTTCGTTGTGGCGCACAGGCTTCTTGTTGTGGTGGCTTCTCTTGAGGAGCACAGGCCATACGTGCATGGGGTTCAGTAATTATGGCTTATGGGCCCTAGAGCTCAGGCTTAGATGCCCTATGGCATGTGGAATCTTCCCAGACCAGGGATGGAACCCGTGTCCCTTTGCATTGGCAGGCAGATTCTTATCCACTGTGCCACCAAGGAAGTCCCACTTCTTCTCTTCTTACAAGGACACCAGTCACTGGGTTTAGGACATGACCTAACCTAGTGTGATCTCATTTCAGCTTAACCAATTACACGTGCAAAACCCACTATTTGTAAATAAGGTCATATTCTGAGATTCTGAATGGACGTGGATTTGGTGTATTCACCAAATTGTGTGTTTTGTGTATTCATCCTAATACACAATCAACCACAGTAAGTGAAACCCTTAGCATGAGCTTGGTGTATAAGTCTTGATGATGTCACCACAGGTGTGTGGAGAAGGCAATGGCAACCCACTCCAGTACCCTTGCCTGGAAAATCCCATGGATGGAGGAGCCTGGTAGGCTGCAGTCCATGGGGTTGCTAAGAGTCAAACACGACTGAGTGACTTCACTTTCACTTTTCACTTTTATGCATTGGAGAAGGAAATGGCAACTCACTCCAGTGTTCTTGCCTGGAGAATCCCAGGGATGGGGGAGCCTGGTGGGCTGCCGTCTATGGGGTCGAACAGAGTGAGACACAACAGAAGCGACTTAGCTGCAGCAGCAGTAGCAGCCACAGGTGTGACCGCTGGTCTATCAGAGCCTATGTGGCCAGTCTCACCCAATCTTACCCACAAGACTTGAGGTCTGGGTGACAGATGTCAGCTTGTTCCAGGAAGGTGGCCTGGACACTCTTCTCCCTCTTCCCTGAGCATCCCCTGGGCAGTTCTGCAAGTGGGAACATGGCTTGGAGAGTTTGGAAACAGGGATAAAGTAGATCGTTTTGAGGATGGTTTGTTTTCCTTCATGTCCCAGGGAGCCCCATAATTCATCCATTTTCTCCCAGCCATAGAGGCTGGAGCACCCTTTGCTAACTTTTGACTCATGGTCTTCTCTCCTCTCTACTATATAATATTCACGACAGTAATAATAAGCCAATAACGGCTAATACATCTAACACTGATGGAAGCACCCTCGTGTACTGACTTGTTTAAAACTGTCATTAAAAAATCGCTGTTCAGTAGCACTCATGTTTCTCATCACTATAGAGATGGGGAAACTGAAGCACAGAGAGGTATAGTTATTTGCCAAAAGTCACACAGCAAGTGACTGGCAGAGGCAGGATTCCCACCCAAGGTTCCTGGATCCAAAGCTGGCAGGTCATAATCATTATGGGAACCTGCCTTTCTGACAGAATGGTGATAGTACAGACTCCTGAAAGCTTCTCTTATTGAACATGAAGCCCTCGACATGATTGTATTGAGTCTTCACAACACTTCAGGGAGCCCTAGGACTGTTATGATCCTGTTTTAAACAAATGAGGAAACAGACTCTCAGAGGTTAGGTGGATTAATAGATAAGGTAACCCAACTTGTAAGTGGTGGAGGCGGGTCTTGGGGGGTTCCAGAAGCCCTTGACTCACTCTCTATATATTTCATATATATGTGTGTCCATGTGTATATGTGTATATGTATACATATGTATGTATATATGTATACACACACAGACACACATACATATATGAATGAGAGATGGGGGGTGGGGGTGGAAATCCCATGTGTGCCTCACCAGGGCAGCCATCCCTTCCCTTCCCTTTCATCTCCCCAGGATTTCTTTCTCTGGACCTCCAGGCTCCAAGCCCAGCTAAGAGAGAGGGTCTTTAACAAGGCTCTGTGCAGTCTCAGAGACCAGCCTCATTGGTCCATTCCAGGCCATGTGACCCAAATGAGCCTACCCCTGAGGCTGGGCCTCAGTCTTGGAATGGCTAGAAACACAAAAGGTGTCGGAGGCCGGCAGTCACCCTCCCGGATGGTTCCTACAGTCCCGATGTTGTCCAGAGCTACCTTGGTCACAGGAGGGAGGGGCTCTCACCTGCCACACAAGCTGCGTGCTCTGACTGCCCACCCCTGTCCCCAGGTCCCAAGCAGGACGCAGAGGCAGCCAAGAAGTTCATTCTGGACATGTACACCCGCATGTACGCCGGCTGCGTGGACAGTGCCGACGGGGGAAGTAAGGGCCCGCGCTCCCGCCGCCTCTTCAGCCACTACACATGCGCCACGGACACACAGAACATCCGCAAGGTTTTCAGGGACGTACGGGACTCAGTCCTGGCCCGCTACCTAGACGAGATCAACTTGCTGTGACCCAGGCCCGCCGCTCCGAACTCGGACGTGCGAAGGGCAGGTGGAACCTACGGGCAGTGGGCGCGGGGTGGGCCGGCTCTCAGCTAGTCCAGATGCCCCATGTCCCTCCAGCCCCAGACCCAGGTGGAGGAAGGACCACGAATGAGCTGGCGTGGAAGGCCGGTCGCTAACCCCTTCTCCGCTCCTCGTCAGGACAGCCTCTGGATCCCCCTTCCCTCGACTCAGTTTACCTCCTCAGAGAGAAAATACAGTGGGCGTTTAGGAGGCCGAGGTGCAGGAAAGGGTGAAAAGAGCAAGGGATCCAGAACTTGGGTGGGTGGGGCTCTCTCGGGACCCCCACCTATAGGCCTGTCCTCTCTCAGGCAGAGACCCTTTGGGGCTTCTGTGCCAGCCCCGGGATGGGGGGAGTGGTCCTTCATGCCGAGGACGCGGGATCTGGCGCCCTCTAGCGGACAGGAGCCGACATCCCAGCCTGAGGTCTGGGGAGCTCAGGGACTTCCCGTTTTCTTAGGAGAAAGAGATGCCCTTTCAGAGCCTCTTGGCTCAAAGTGTGTCTTATACCGGTTTGCAGATGAAGGAAACCGAGGTCCACAGGCATTCCCAGGCTGGAAGCCGGAAGCACTGCATCTTACAACTTTCTGTATTTATTTCCTCACCTTCTGCATGGTCCCTTGCAGGGTGGACATTAAAGAAATGACATTCTGGAGACCTTTGGTTTCTTAGGGGCGTCTTGTTTAACACCCCACCCCCTAGCCCTGGCCCCCGCTGTCCTGTCGCAAGTCTCCTGTCTCGGACAGGGTAGCAACATGGCAAAGGAAGGAAAAAGTTCTACTTGTCCATCCACTGTGCAGGGCACGGAACACAGAGCTGTGCGGGGCTGTGTGCACTTTAAGCCAGGAAGTGAAGTCCAGCCTCTCTCTGTGACCATGGGGTCCTATTAGCGGGCCCTCTGTTGCTGCTCACCCAAAATTCCAGCAGCAGCCACCAGCCATCTCTGATGGAAACAGTGATGACTCTACTCACCATATCCTGGTCTCAGGCCAGCCCCATGTGGCACAAATCCCATTGCCCCCATTTTACAGATGAGGAAACTGAGGCACATGAGAAACTGAATAATTTGACCAAGGCTACACACCTGAAGATGGCTGAGCCAAGACTCTATTATTCATTCAACAGATTTTTTGGTTTCTTTTCAAAAATTTGTTCCTGCATTGCGCAGTGTGGGTGATCTTAGGTCCCCAACCAGGGATTGAACCCATGCTCCCTGCAGTGGATGCCCAGAATCTTAACCAATGGACCAGCAAGGAAGTATGTTGTTTTTACATTTTTTTAAAATTAACTATTTTTCAGAATAGTCTTAGGTTTATAGAGAAATTGTGAATACAGAGTTGCCTTATAAAACCACATCTGATTTCCCATATTATTAATATATTAATATGGTATGGTGGCTCAGACGGTAAAGAATCTACCTGCAATGCTGGAGACATGGGTTCAGTCTCCCGGTCAGGACAATCCCCTGGAGAAGAGAATGGCAAGCCACTCCAGTATTCTTACCTGGAGAATCCCATGGACAGAGGAGCCTGGTGGGCTACAGTCCATGGGGTCACATGAGTGATTAACACACACACAAACATTGAAACATTATTAACTGAAGTCTACTCTATATTCAGATTTCCTGCTTTCCCCTAATGCCCATTTTCTGTCCTGGGACACCACTCAGGATCCATCATGACATTTTGTCATCGCATCTCTTTAAGGTCCTCTGTGCTGGGATGGTTTCTCAGACTCTCCTTGTCTTTGATGACCTTGACCATTTTGAAGAGTGCTGGTCAGCTCTGTGGCTTGTCCAGGGCTCCAGTAATGAAGTACCCCAGACAGAGGGACTTAAAACCACAGAAATGTAATCTCTCAGAGTTCTGGAGGCAGCATCTGAGACTAAAGTGTCAGCAGGGCTGAGGTCCCTCCAGAGGCTCCAGGGGAAGGTCCTCCCTGTCTCTTCCCGCTTCTGGTGGCTCTGTGTGTCCCTTGGCTTGTGGCGGCATCCCTCCAGTCTCTGCCTCTGTCCTCACATGGCCGTTTCCTCTTGTGTGTGTCTGTGTCCAATTTTGCTCTTCTTACAGAGACACCTGGAGAAGGAAATGGCAGCCCACTACAGTATTCTTGCCTGGAGCGTGCCATGGACAGAGGAGCCTGGTGGGCCACAGTCTATGAGGTCACAAAGAGTCAGACACAGAGTGACTGACAACAACAGAGATACCAGTCATACTGGATTTGATGAACCTGACCTCATTCTAACTTGATTGTATCTGCAATGATCCTATTTCCAAAGGTCATATTCCCGGATACCATACCTGGGTTAGGACCTCAGCCGTCTCCCAGCAGGTGTTTTATCAGACGTCGTTTCGTTGTTTTGTCCAGTGTTTCTTCTTGTGATTAGACTGAGGTTTAATTTTTTGATCAGGAGAGCAGAGAGGTGAAGAAAATTTCGGCCCATTATAGCGAATGCAGGCATGTGTGCTAAGTCACTTCTGTTGTGTCTGACTCTTTGTGACCACAGGCTTCTCTATCCATGAGATTTTCCAGGCAAATACTGGAATGGGCTGCCATGCCCTCCTCCAGGGGATCTTCCTGACCCAGGGATTGAACCCTCATCTCTTACATCTCCTGCATTGGCAGGCAGGCTCTTTACCACTAATGCCACCTGGGAAGCCCCTATAGTGAGAGTACATGCTGTCAGCATGACCTTGGTGCCCTGTCTGAGTCAGGCACCCAACTCTTTTTAGAACCTTTCTAAGACGGAGGGACTTCTCAGTGGCTGAGTCTGCATTCCAATGCATGGGGCCTGGGTTCAATCCCTGGTCAGGGAACTAAATCCCACATGCCACAACTAAGATTTGGTCCAGCCAAATAAGTAAACAAGTAAGTAAATAAATAAAAAAAAATAAAACCTTTGTCAGATGGAAAATATCAAACCTCCCAAAGCAGGGAGACTAGCTATTAAGACTCTCATGAGTCTGAGGCACTTTTGCTTTCATGGGCTTCTTCCTTGATAAAACAATATTTAAAATTATTTTTTACAACCCTGTTGGTAGAAAGAATGAAATCCAGGCTGGGTTTGTTGTTATGTATTCATGATTAGCTTATTCATTTACCTCTTTGGGTCTTAAAAGGAATGAAAATTAACACATTTCATGGACCCCTGAAAGTGCTGTGCGCCCTAAGCCTGAAGTTAGCTAAGTTGACCTTGAACCTAGTACACAAACCTCATCAACCCACGAGTGATGGTTCTTCACGCCTGTTCCATGCATTATCTCTCCATCCTCCCTCCCTGCCCCTTCTGCCTCTTGAAAGTGAAGGTCAGGGTGGGTTGCCATTCCCTTCTCCAGGGGATCTTCCTGACCCAGGGATCGAACCCTCATGTCCTGCATCTCCTGCACTGCAGGTGAATTCTTTACTGTCTGAGTCACCGGAGAAATCTGCCTCTTGGTTACCTTCATTTTCCCTGATATAGTACCATTTCATTCACATCTTTCTAGAATATAAAGACTTTTCTAGAGACTCTGAGCTTCCAATGCAGAGGGCTCGGGTTCCACCCACGCAGGGGAAGTAAGATCACACATGCCTTTCGTGGCACTGCCAAAAACAAGCAAAAAGACAATATTAATAAAGCTTAAAAGCACATCAGAGTTGTAAAAAGCAAAAGACAAAACTCACTTCTAAAAAGAAAAAGTATAATGGAACGTGAACACCTATAAAAAAAAGTTAGAAATGATCCCTGTGCATTTAATATCCACTAGGTACTCACATTTCCCTGTGTCTTGTAAATGTCTTTTCTAAAGTTTTGTTGTTGTTGTTTTTTTTTTTTTTTGGCCGCACTATATGGCTTGTAGGATCTTAGTTTCCCTACGAGGGATTGAATGAGGGCCCTTGGTAGTGAAAGCTCGGAGTTCTAACCACTGGACCACCAAGGGATTCCCTGAAGCTTTTCATTTTGTAATCATTTTAGATTTACAAAAAAGTTGCAGCAATAGTGCAGAGTTCCAGAACACCCTTCACCCAGCTTCCTCCGATGTGAACCTCTTAGGTAACATGCTACAAACCACGTTATAGAAGCTGGGGAATTCACATCAACCATCCTGCTATTACCTAACCTCTAGACTTGCTAGAATTTGGCCAGTTTTTCCCTCTTCTGCCCTCTGTCTGGGCCAGGATTCCGCATTGCACCTCCTGATCTTCGTCTCCTTCCTGGCTGATGGCTCCTTAGCCTTTGTCATGGCCTGTTTAAAGAATGCTGCCTGGTTATTTTATAGAACAATCTCACAATTTGGGTTTGTCTGAGGTTTGCTCACAATGTGATTAACGCCATGCATTTTGGGTAAGAGTCCCGCAGGGTCCCTCTCAAACGGGTGGGTCCCTGGTGGGGAAATGCCTCATCACAGATGAGGAAATGCTACCTGTGTTTTTTTTCACAGTTGGTTCATTTGAGTCACAACCCAAACAAAGCCCACATCTGGCATTTGTTGCTGTTCAGTTCAGTCGCTCAGTCGTGTACGACTCATTGGGACCCCACGGACTGTAGCCTACCAGGCTCCTCTGTCCTAGGAATTTTCTAGGCAAGAACACTGGAGTGAGTTGCCATTTCCTTCTTCAGGGGATCTTCCTGACTCAGGGATCGAGCCCATGTCTCTTGTATCGCCTCAGATTCTTTACCACTGGACCACCTGGGAAGCCCCTTGGTTTTTCTATCTCTTAAGATGCTTTTCACCTATAGTTCAGTTCAGTTCAGTCACTCAGTCATGTCTGACTCTTTGCGACCCCATGAATCACAGCACGTCAGGCCTCCCTGTTCATCACCAACTCCCGGAGTTCACTCAGACTCACGTCCATCGAATCCGTGATGCCATCCAGCCATCTCATCCTCGGTTGTCCCCTTCTCCTCCTGCCCCCAATCCCTCTCAGCATCAGAGTCTTTTCCAATGAGTCAGCTCTTCGCATGAGGTGGCCAAAGTACTGAAGTTTCAGCTTTAGCATCATTCATTCCAAAGAAATCCCAGGGTTGATCTCCTTGCAGTCCAAGGCACTCTCAAGAGTCTTCTCCAACACCACAGTTCAAAAGCATCGATTCTTCAGCACTCAGCCTTCTTCACAGTCCAACTCTCACATCCATACATGACCACAGGAAAAACCATAGCCTTGACTAGACGGACCTTAGTCGGCAAAGTAATGTCTTTGCTTTTCAATATGCTATCTAGGTTGGTCATAACAACTTTTCTTCCAAGGAGTAAGCATCTTTTAATTTCATGACTGCAGTCACCATCTGCAGTGATTTTGGAGCCCAAAAAAATAAAGTCTGACACTGTTTCCACTGTTTCCCCATCTATTTCCCATGAAGTGATGGGACCGGATGCCATGATCTTCATTTTCTGAATGTTGAGCTTTAAGCCAACTTTTTCACTCTCCTCTTTCACTTTCATCAACAGGCTTTTTGGTTCCTCTTCACTTTCTGCCATAAGGGTGGTGTCATCTGCATATCTGAGGTTATTGATA
>SJYC01020735.1:0-16708 GCA_006408675.1 Madoqua kirkii
AGATGCCATGATCTTCGTTTTCTGAATGTTGAGCTTTAAGCCAACTTTTTCACTCTCCTCTATCACTTTCATCAAGAGGCTTTTTAGCTCCTCTTCACTTTCTGCCATAAGGGTGGTGTCATCTGCATATCTGAGGTTCTTGATATTTCTCCCGGCAATTTTGATACCAGCTAGTGTTTCTTCCAGTCCAGCGTTTCTCATGATGTACTCTGCATAGAAGTTAAATAAGCAGGGTGACAATATACAGCCTTGACGTACTCCTTTTCCTATTTGGAACCAGTCTGTTGTTCCACGTCCAGTTCTAACTGTTGCTTCCTGACCTGCATACAGATTTCTCAAGAGGCAGGTCAGGTGGTCTGGTATTCCCATCTCTTATTTCTGAAAAGTAGTTTGTAATATATATCAAGAACCTTTAAAAATTCAGATTATTTTAGTAATTCTTGTTTAGGAGAAAATACTAAAGAAATAATAAGAAATTCAAGTAAGTATGGTAAAAATGCTCATTATAGAATGATTATAAAAACAGTAAGTTAGAAAAAATTTACACATAACAATGAGGTTATTGCATAAATTATGATATACTCATATTGTGAAAACAGTATGCAGTCATTAAATTATATTTTCTTTTGAAATATATTAAATGATATAAGAAAATGTTCAATATAAAATAATAAGCAGGTAGAAAGGAATTAAAACTACGTATTTGGCAAATATCCCAAAAAATTATCTTTGCATACTTCTGTGTGCAAACACAAATGAAAAAAACATGCATCAAAGTCTTGAGTATTTCTCCTTATAATTCTCTACACTTTCTGAATATTCTACAATGTATCTGTGTTCCTTTCATGAAAAAATTCCTATAACTGAAAAAATTAATACCAGACATATCAGAGGTTCTCAAGGAAGAATCTGTTCCCCAAATAAGCAAATTTTACATGTATTTTAATATGTATTACTGGTGTATGTGTGTGTGTGTGCTCAATCATGTCCAACTCTTTGTGAACCCATGGACTCTAGCCTACCAGGCTCCTCTGTCCATGGGATTTTTCAGGCAAGAATAGTGGAGTGGACAGCCATTTCCTTCTTCAGGGGGTCTTCCCTACCCAAGGACTGAAACTGTGTCTCCTGTGTCTCCTCCACTGGCAGGCTGATTCTTTACCACTGAGCCACCTGTGGCTTCCCTACATATAACTGAAACTAGCGCTAAATCAAGTAAAGTTCCCACATCATTAATAGAAATGATGAAATCAGTGTGAAGACCTTCATGTACTGTCAATATTTATATATTCAAGAAAACCTCAATCCATAGTTCTTTAAAGCTAATTCACCTCTCTTTGGGCTTTCCTGGTGGCTCAGATGGTAAAGCGTCTGCCTGCAATGCGGGAGACCCGGGTTCGATTCCTGGATTGGGAAGATCCCCTGGAGAAGGAAATGGCAATCCACTCCAGCACTCTTGCCTGGAAAATCCCATGGACGGAGGAGCCTGATAGGCTACAGTCCATGGGTTTGCAAAGAGTCGGACAGGACTGAGCAACTTCACTTTCACTTTCATCTCTTAAGTTGGGAGTTGGTGATGGACAGGGAGGCCTGGTGTGCTGCGATTCATGGGGTCACAAAGAGTTGGACACGACTGAGAAACTGAAATGAACTGAACTCAACTGAAGAACTGGGGGAAAACTGATATATGAAAAAGTTGGGGGCCAACCAGAGAGAATGCCATCCCAGCTTAATTCACAGTTTTCTCCTGCAGCCTACAGTGTGCTGACCAACCCCTGTAAGAAGTGTACCAGGCCTCTCAGCCTCCGTCAGAGGCAAAGAGAATAAACATGTTTATTTTTCTGGGCTCCAAAATCACTGCAGATGGTGATTGCAGCTATGAAATTAAAAGATGCTTACTCCTTGGAAGGAAATTTATGACCAATCTAGACAGCATATTGAAAAGCAGAGACATTACTTTGCCAACAAAGTTCCATCTAGTCAAGCCTATGGTTTTTCCAGTGGTCATGTATGAATGTAAGAGTTGGACTATAAAGAAAGCTGAGCGCCGAAGATTTGATGCTTTTGAACTGTGGTGTTGGAGAAGACTCTTGAGTGTCCCTTGGACTGCAAGGAGATCCAACCAGTCCATCCTAAAGGAAATTAGTCCCGGGTATTCATTGGAGGGACTGATGTTGAAGCTGAAACTCCAATACTTTGACCACCTGATGCAAAGAGCTGACTCATTGAAAAAGACCCTGATGCTGGGAAAGATTAAGGGCAGGAGGAGAAGGGGATGAAAGAGGATGAGATGGTTGGATGGCATCACCAACTCAATGGACATGGGTTTGGGTGGACTCCAGGAGTTGGTGATGAACAGGGAGGCCTGGTGTGCTGCGGTTCATGGGGTCACAAATAGTCGGACATTATTAAGTGACTGAACTGATAAACTGAATATTTAAAGCCTGGTTGGAAAATCAAGAATTGGATGGATGTAAAATCTACAAACAAGAAAGACAGGGAAAGACTTTACTGGTTCCTAAACCTAGCCATACATAGAATAACCTGGGGAGCTTGTTAACTATTGACTCCTGACCCCAGCCCTAGAGAGTCAGAAGACTGAGCTGTGCATTTTGAACACATATCCCAGATGATTCTAACGAAGTCTAAGTCCCAGGACCAGCATTTAAGAGCCACTGACCTAATACCAGGGCTTCCCAGGTAGTACTAGTGGTAAACAACCCAGCTGCCAATGCAAGAGACATGAAACATAGGTCTGATCCCCAGGTCGGGAAGATCTCCCAGAAGAGGACATGGCAACCCACTCCGTTATTCTTGCCTAGAGAATCCCACGGACAGAAGAACCTAGCAGGCTACAGCCCATAGGGTCACAAAGAGTCAGACACAACTGAAGCAACTTAGCACACATGCAGGCATGACCTGATACCAATGAGGCAATTGAAGCCCCAAAAGATAAAGATCAATTACTTAATTAGTAATAAAGCATCTGTATACCTTGCTGTATATGACCTAAATAATAACAGAAAGGAACAGAAATGTTCTTTCCTGTTGAGTATGCACAGTGTGGGCAGGTACCTACCTGTAAATTGACCAAGAATTTGTGTGGCTCATATAAAAATCCTGAATGTCAGAATGTTTCCTGTGATAACTTAGATAACTTAGAACCCAGCTCAGAAACGAAATAGCCACATATGGAGAGACTTTGGAGTGGTTTATATCTTCCCCTTATCATTTTTTACAGATCAGCTTACCAAAATTTACTAAAAATGCATTTGCTGTGTGATAGTGCAGCTATTCAAACAAAATAAACATTGACTTTTTATCCAGCTCTTTGATCCTCGGATGGCTTCACTCACTGAGCTTGTGAAAAATGGGGATTTAGTCAGAGAAAAATCACACAACAATATCATTATGAATTTTCATAAGCAAAGGAATACTTTTTTTTTAAACTAGACACCTACTATGTGCCAGGCACAGTTGACTTTCTTTCTTACAGATTAAGAAATAATAAGAATGAAAGAAGATTAGATAATTTATTCAAAGGCAGTATTCCAGAAAATGGCCAAACAGGAATCTGAATCCAGGACTAACTTGTAAGCTCAGATTTTCATCAATATAAGATATTTGAATAAAAAATTCAAAACATAGATGTTACTCTATATGCTCAGCTTCCGCAGTGGCTCTAAAGCGATAAAGAATCTGCCTGCAATGTGGAAGATACAGCTTCGATCCCTGGGTCAGGAAGATCCCCTGGTAAAGGAAATGGCAATCCACTCCAGGATTCTTGCCTGGGAAATTCCACGGGCAAAAGATCCTGGCAGGCTACAGTCTATGGGGGTATAAGGGTCGGACATGACTGAGCAACTAAACCGCAGCTTTCTACAGGCTAAGTTTTTGTCTGTACCTTATTAATAACTGTACTTCTTGATTCACTATGTTCTTGCTCTAGAGAAGTAAAAAACATATTCTGCATCAGATTTTTTAAAGTTATTATATAATTTATGGAGAGACATTGCAGATCTAAAATCCCCTCGTTGGTATTTTAGTCCTTGAGTGACAATCTAAATTGGGCACTTGTTCTTTTTAAATAGCCACTGATTACAGGATTGAAAAGGCTTTCTTATATCAGAGTGGTCTAATTTTTTTGAAATTTTCCTGTGGGTCACTGTATTCTCACACATGGTAAAACCTTTCTGAGAGGACTGTGCTGAAATCACAACGGAACTTGCAACAGGAGTCTCATCAGTTGCTGGTTTCTTTTTGGGTCCAAGAGCTACCTGGGAAATTTCTCTCTTGAAAATCAGTTTGATTCGGAACAAAAAGAGAAGGAAGCCAATGACACAGTGGTTGTAACCAAGAAAGTGTGAAGTGAAGACGGTTTAGATATGTGCTGTCTTATCAGACTACTGCCTCTATCCAGTTTAAAGAAGCAGCATGTTCTAATTAAAATTTAGGGGAAAGCATGGGAACAATTGTACCATGAGATCCTTTTTAAACACAGAATCGTTAGTTGTAATTATTAGCTTTATTATCATCACCATATTCATGAAACATCTGAGTTCTGGAGAAGCTTTCAAAAGCATATTCCTTTGCAACATCAAGAGTCATGTTATATTAACCCCAGATTCTATAGACTTTGAACTTATTCCCAATAGGCCATTGTTACTGGAACTAAAGACAATAAGCTGCCTGAATGTACTGTGAAATACCCATAGCCATGCATATCCTGGGCATTCCCGAGTTTTTGTCATTAGTGCTTACTAGGTCCCTGTGAAGCAGAAGCAGGGGCACTGTCTTCAGTAATCAGATTTTTTTTTAAAACGAAAAGCAAAAAGCAGAAGTAGGGGAGTGTGTTTTCTAAAGTCACATACTACCCCAAGAAAGAGACCTCGGTTCTTGACATATTGACTAAAATAAGGATTCATCCTAGATCCAATTGCGCGCAGAACAGAGTATGACGATGAGGTAGGAAAATGAGTAAATACAGATGTGTCCTACCCTTCTCCCCTCTGCTTTTCCTATTCCATATTCCCCAAAGGAGGAATGAAGGAATTCTAAACAGCCAAAGCAGAAGGGAACTGTAGAGAAGGTTACAGTTCTTGGCTTCATAGGTTATGTCTTTTGCTAAATTAGCATATACCTCCAGTGACCATTCAGATGTAATGATATCTCTAAGCATTACTCAAGTGGGCCATTAATAGACCTCATTTTTCCATTTTCAGCTGTTTCCTCTATGCTTTCCCATTCTTAGAAATATATCCACTTCTATCCAAAGCGTAAATTCTCATCTCTACCCTGCTGAACACAGATTTCATATCTCCAACACTAAATTTTCAGTCAAGCTTTCATTCCATGTTTATTTCCAGGAAATAAAATGCCAACAGGACACTTCCACCAGACCATTCTACTCCAACCCCAAGTGTCTAAAAATCAGATTAAGGCATGCCCACTCTTGAGTAAGCTTGCACGTGCAGCTCCATTTCCCCCTCCGCATCTTCAGAAGTACTCAAACGCCTAAAACGTAGACTCATCCCCTAGTCTTTTCTCTGCTGCTGCTGCTTCTCTTCAGTTGTGTGCAGTTCTGTGCAACCACAGACTCCTCTGTCCATGGAATTCAGTAGGCAAGAATACTGGAGTCGGTTGCCATACTGTCCTCCAGGGGATCTTCCCAACCCAGGGATCAAAACCAGGATTTCTGCACGGCAGGCAGATTCTTTACGACTGAGCCACCGGGGAAGACCAGGCTTTTCTCTACCCAGCCCCTAACTGTCAACTGCCCATTTCTGGCGTCATCTTCTTTTCTGATCTCTTAACTCTTTATGATACTGTGAACTGTAGCCCACAGGCTCCCCTGTCCATGGAATTTCCCAGGCCAAGACTACCGAAGTGGGTTGCCATTTCCTTCTCCAGGGGATCTTCCTGATCCAGGGATGGTCTGAAGCCATGGAGCACGCACAGATTAGGTATTTATCCCTACCTTCCAGGTGGCTCAGATGGTAAAGGACTGTCTACAATGCAGGAGACGGATTTGATGCCTGGGTTGGGAAGATCCCGTGGAGAAGGAAATGGCAATCCACTCCAGTACTATTGCCTGGAAAATCCCACGGACAGAGAAACCTGGTAGGCTACAGTCCATGGGGTGGCAAAGAGTCGGACACAACTGAGCGACTTCACTTTCACTTTCCATTTCTTCAAATCTAGGCCTTTATCTTCATACAGAGTTGTAGTTTTCAACAAATTTTTAATAGTAAACTTTCTAACATATTAAACGCTACAATAAATTCTCTGATATACCAAAGCTAAATTAATCTTTATAAAACCTTTGATATCATTCCATTTACTTGCTTATAAATCTATTCCCTTCCACTGTGACCTTTCTAATCAAGTCCAAACTCCTTAGCCCAGCATCTGAGTTTCTCTTATCTGACCTCGCCTTGCCTATACAACTATGTAAATCCCCATTAGAACATGATTCGTGAGTCTGTGTCTTTTGCTTCAGTCAGAATTTCCTCTAATGCTTCCTTCTCCTCAAAGCACACTCAGTATGCTCATTGTAGACTTAGCATTTAGCCATGGATTCCCGCTAGGAATGCTTGACCTTCCATTACCTAAGCGCTACAACTTGTGAGACTCAATTCTAACATCACTTTTATCATGAAGCTTTCTACAGAGTAATTATGTGCTTCTCTAAACATCTACAACATGCACCATGTGAATCTGATTACAGACCATCATGTGTTGTGTGTTTAACCCTCTTATTTTGTAAACTCGCCTCCTCCTGGATCGCAAGCAGTTGGAGGATCTTGACAACAAGAAGTGACCTTGTTTTAGTTGTTTCTCTGCAAGTCAGAGAACAAAACAGTTGCAAGGCTATACATTATGTTTGATGTTATCTTAATTATCATAATCTAAAATCTCTTTTTTAGATTTTAAGGGTCTTATAAATTTAACCTCATTTCTGATCCCGAAATTTCATTGGCCCCACATAAGGCGTGAGATCATTTGGTTAGAGGCCATGGAGACAGTCGCAAATTCTCCCTCACATGGATCAGTTTTGTTCAGATCTCTGTTTCCTTTACCGCTGTTCTTGGCTCAATGTTTAGTTAATGTGTGTGAGAAACTGCTGATGTACATTTGTAATTTTATGACACTTTCCAAAAAAAAAGAAAAATGCTAGGTCACTTTTCTCACATATGGAAAGTGAGCTCACAAAGTGCATGAAGACGTTGAGCAGAGAGCCTAGAAAGATTACTGAAAGAGTTGCTTAATACTCCTGACTGACAAAGCAGAAAGGTTGGTTTGACATATCCGTTTGCTCTAGACTGGAATCCCTGGGCCACAGTCCCTGGAAATGAGGATTTACATGCAAATGACATGTTAAGGAAGGGCTCCAGCAGAAACTCACAGGGAATAGAGCAAACAGGCCTCAGCCTCAGTATGATCCCAGAAGGAGCTCTGCAGGTAAATTGCCCCTTCACCAGCCCTTGGCTACAGCCTGATCTAGTGGGTCATCAGGTCCCAAATACTTCCATCCCTTTGTACCACTAAGCCCCTCTAGTAGCCCAAGGACAGCCTACAGAAAACAAACCCAGGCAAAAAGACGGCCAGAGCTGGTAAACAGGCTCCAAAGGGATCTGGTGGGCAGACAGTTTGTTCACTAGTGTGTTCCTAGTTCTGTAACAGAAATAATATACATAATATGAATGCTCATTTATTTAAAATGCTTGTATGTGTATAGAAAAAATGTTAACAGATTTAAGCTCAATTATTAACTGTGGGTTGTAAGATTGGAGGGAGGAAACTTTCACATTTAACTTTCCACACTTCTGTATTGTTAGAATTCTTACAACATATTACTTCTGTTAGAAAAAAAAAAAACCTATTAGCAAAACAGATTTTTCTACCAAAAAGTTAATGATGTATTCTTTAATTTAATCACATATTATGTTGTTTTTGTTGCTAGTACTCTAGGAAGATAGCACCATCTGAATAAAATTTGATTATCTAAGCTGTTACAATTCCTGAGTCCATTTGGTAATTAACAAATTGCATTCTTACCCAGTATAAATGATATGGTGTGCCCGGAAAGAAAAAAGCCTTGTTAAGATTTAATTGTAGAATGGGGCTCAACTGGTTTTGCCATCTGTGGGTACTAGAAGTTTGGCTCTTAATTGTAAGATATGGTCCACTCATTCTATTTATCATCATTTATATATATAAAAAAATGAAGAAAACAATTTTTGTTGCCGTCAGAAATGTATCTTAAAAGCACTTTTGGAATTTCAGCTGAAATGTAGACTCACATTTGCTTAAAGCCTTGCCTGCTTTGGGTATAATTAGATAACAGCAATTGGTCAGTGCATTAAGAAGGGTAATCCAGGGAAGTCCCTGGCAGTTCAGTGGTTAGAACTGTGTGCTTTCAGTACCCCGGTCCAAGATCTCTGGTCAGAGAACTAAGATCCCACGAGCCACGTGGTGCGAGCAAAAAAGAAAGAAAGAAAGAGTAAGCTGGCAGCTATCTATAGTGTAAATTAGAGGAGTAAAAGAGAGGTAAGCAGGAAGGTCACTTAGAATGGTACTAGAATAATCCAGGTAATAGGCAATGAAGATGATATAATGGTAAAGGAACAAGCATTCATCATGTCTGTCCTACGTGAATCGGACTAGTAGCAGTATCCAAACGGTAAATGAGAACAGTGATGATTTTAAAAATTAGAATACATACATAAATTACTGCGGAGATGAAAATTAGTAGAAACTACTATATTTAGATAGTCAGGCTGAAGGAGAGAGTGTGGTCAAAGATGACTAGAAATGATAGTGACTATTTTAGCGAGACAATGTTGAATTTGTAAAGAAATGCTGAGTTTTGAGTATAGGTGAATATAACATAAGGATCAGTAGGCAGTAGAAATAAGTACCTAGAGTTATGAAAGAATTAAGGACACAAAGGATCATGAAAAGCAAGAAAGGAGGCCAGACCTGGGAAGTGTCAGGAAGATGAAGGCACAAAATTCTGTTTATTTTTCACCATTTGTTAGGAAAATGAAAGTTATTTAAAAAAAAAAAAACCTATTTCTATCGATTTTCACAAGTCAACAGAGTCCTAGAAGAAATCGGAAGTATTTTTTATTCTAATAACTGAGGATTTAAAAAACTCAGAAAGAAGCATTGCATTTTATCTGGCCAAACTTTCCCCAGAGACTCCAGCTCTATCCTTACTCCATATTTATTCAAATTACCCCATTTATCCTCAATGACAAAATAAAAAATTCTGCACTCTGTGGACCATCCAGGGAAAGAATTAACCTGTCCTCTTGAGTCACTAAAGATTTCATGAGCTTAAAGTCTAATCCAAGGTAAACCCACCCAATAAAGTACGTGATCATGATGTGGGTCAGGTAACAGGCGTGGAAAGCACAACTGAAGTGAGCAAACGCATGAAGTTAGAGGAGGCTCCAGGCAGACTGCCCCGATAACCAGCCATGGTTAGGCACAGCAGGGAACAGTCTTGAGAAAGGAGGAAAGTCAGTCTAGCGCCTGAATGACCATGGCCTTGAGACCATGGCACACTGGTGCTCTCACTCTATTCCTAGCCCAGGGGCTGGCTCACTTCCCCAGAGTCTTGAACTGGCTTGTCCTAAATCTTTAGCCATTACAACTTCCAGGGCCCTTTATATTTAAGTCTTCAATGTATTAATTATCCTCAAACTAATATTTGTTCCTGTTACATGTTTTTTCAAAGAAGCTTATACCTGATCCAAAATTTATATTTACTTATATTTATATACACACACACACTTTAAAGATAGTGTTATAAACCATTTTCAGAAATCAATTAAACCTTTTAGGCCCTATATTTAATTTTTTTTTTTTTTTTTTTTTTTGCTGTCACCATTAAATTGTTCCTTGGTATAAAATGAACCCAGATTTTCAACATAAAATATATTTGTTATCCTGGCTCTTTGCAATTTGGGAAACCATTTTTCACTGTTCAGTGATTTCTATGACTTATGTCATAGCATTTGTATTATCTTAAGCACCTACATACATTCCTGTTATGATTACAGTGATTAAAATAAATATACTTTCTAAACGTTTGAAGAAACTTAATAACATTCTTCCAGAAACAACTATCCACATCCTAGACTCTGTGTTTATGAACGGGCTACTCAACTCTTATACTTGAGAGCTTAATCATGCCACCCACTTGGCTGAGTTTTCAGACACACAGACTCATCATTGCAGGTGATCCTCACTTCACTGTAGAGTTAATACATTTTCCCTGGCCTTCAGTATTTTCAAGGAATCAGCATCACTTGCTCTACACAATATGCTCCTTTCTTTTGAGAAGAAAAGTGGGAGGGAAAATGGAACTTTCTCATGGTATTGTCCTAAATCAAATAAAATCAATTCTATGTAAGTCTGAGAATATGTAATAGGATAAAATTATTCAACTCATCGGCTGCTTGGGTGGGGACTCTCAGTTTTCATAGGGTATATTGATGTATCACCTACTTGTGTGTCAAATGTCTGTCATATGGAACCATCAAGAAGGTTCTTTGTGAGAGAAAAAGTAAGCGATAGGTTGGAGAGGATAGTATGAGTCTGCTCAGTAAATTAAAGTTTTAGGTGATCTAGTTCTCGTGGTATAATGATTAGCGTGAACAGCAAATCTCTGCTAATTTTCTTCCCTTATTCCTTGATAGCCTCACACCATCATCAGCACATATTTCACCTTTGTATGTGTGACAGATTCGGACAGTGTGCCAACTCAGCCGCAAGCAAGAATTAAGCTCATTGTATCTGTCCATTGTTCTCTGCACTATGAGAAGGCAGACATTATTGGTACAACTTCTGCCCTCAAGTAAATTATAATCTTATGAAAGTAGTTGAATAGCCAAACGGTAGCACTAAGCAGAATAAAATACATTTTAACACAGATATAGAAACAATATGCTGCCAAAAAGTAGAAGCAGAGACTTTAATTCTTAATGAAAGGATTAAAAAACGCTATTTCATCTTTGAAGATGACTTGCTTTCCTAATAAGGACCATAAACACTCATCTCTCTGTAAGTCTTTGCAGATGACCAGAACAGCTAAGCTAATTTTATGCATTTCATTTGACATGTCATTAATCTCTGTATTCATTCAGGTAACAAATAAATACTGAGCGTCTATTATGTGCCAAGGATGTCACGGGGAATGATAGTGAATATGATTTAGTCCTGCCTCCAAGGAGATTACAGTCTGGCCTGGAAAATCCCATGGACAGAGGATCCTGGAAGGCTGCAACCCATGGGGTCGCTGAGGGTCGGACACGACTGAGTGACTTCACTTCACTTCACTTCAGACAGAGGAAATACCTGAAAATGAACACATTTTTTAAATGTTAGAAATTTCGAACAGAACATACCAAAGCAGAAAGGGAATAAAAATTATAGCAGCCAATTCTTTTTCCTAGAACTGGGAGGTTAAGTTAGGTCAGAGACAAGAAGCTAATAATGGAGATGGAGTCTTAATTTAAGGTTGCTTTCCCTCTGATTAGCTCCCAGAACTTCCAACTAGAGTGCAATAATATGCAAAAAATCAAGGGTACAGATAAGTAGAGAGTACCTCAAATGAATTGCTTATTTCTTAAGAAGTTCTAAACTTCACTGTGCTTAGTAAAAAGAAACTGCAAGACCCAGAGGAGCCCACACCCCAAGGTCTCAGATGTTCAAACTTTTAGGCAACAGAAGGGACTGTATTATCACCCATGAGTTCATTAACCATACAAGAATTCTTGATGAGCCACAATTATGTACCTCCTAACTGCATTATCAAGCTTCCCTTGTGACTCAGATGGTAAAGAATTCACCTGCAATGTGGGAGACCTGGGTTTGATCTCTGGGTTGGGAAGATCCCCTGGAGAATGGAAAGGCTACCCAGTCCAATATTCTGGCCTGGAGAATTCCATGTATAGTCCATGAGATCGCAGAGTCAGACACCACTGAGCCACTTTCACTAACTGGATTATCAGGCTTACGTCAGACTTGACCATGGCCTGCAATAGAGGTATTGACCTCTGTTGTTAGGGCATTGCAAGTTGAATACACATATGTATCACCATCACCACCCAAACCCATCTAAAGTGACTGTAAAGACATTTTTTTGAGTTAAAATCAAAAACAGAAAACCACAAAGACAAAGAAAAATAAAGACAATAGTTGATAAGACTTATCTGCAAAATCTTGGAAAATGGAAAGAGATAAATATGAGTTAGCTGACACTGCACATCAAAGAAAAGTTAAAAGTGCTTAGGCAGGAGAATAGTAATGAGTAGGCCAGACCCCAGAAAAGCTCAGGAAAGGAGGTATCAATTACCACTCAGGAATCTGCAAGCTGAGAGTGAGGGTGAGGCATTGTACAGACTGCAAGGGAATCCAGGGAAATTTCATATTAGAAAAGATGAGATTCTCTAAACGCTTTCCTTTCATTATCTACCAGTTTGCTGGCACCAGGCATTATACTGCCAGGTATCACCTTTTATCTCCAGAATATAAGAATGGAATATTCCTCTCTGCAAAGAGGAAAGAAAACCTAAGGGTACTAATATTGGACTGATCTGATCATCCTGCATCAAAGCTCGCCATTTAACAAGCACAGGTATTCACACATGTATACATTGCTTCACTGCTCATTTACAACAACCCTTTGGAAATATATACCAAGAGAGATGAGAGAGCTAAGCCTTGTGAAACTGGAGAATGGAAAGGCTACCCAGTCCAATATTCTGGCCTGGAGAATTCCATGTATAGTCCATGAGATCGCAGAGTCAGACACCACTGAGCCACTTTCACTAACTGGATTATCAGGCTTACGTCAGACTTGACCATGGCCTGCAATAGAGGTATTGACCTCTGTTGTTAGGGCATTGCAAGTTGAATACACATATGTATCACCATCACCACCCAAACCCATCTAAAGTGACTGTAAAGACATTTTTTTGAGTTAAAATCAAAAACAGAAAACCACAAAGACAAAGAAAAATAAAGACAATAGTTGATAAGACTTATCTGCAAAATCTTGGAAAATGGAAAGAGATAAATATGAGTTAGCTGACACTGCACATCAAAGAAAAGTTAAAAGTGCTTAGGCAGGAGAATAGTAATGAGTAGGCCAGACCCCAGAAAAGCTCAGGAAAGGAGGTATCAATTACCACTCAGGAATCTGCAAGCTGAGAGTGAGGGTGAGGCATTGTACAGACTGCAAGGGAATCCAGGGAAATTTCATATTAGAAAAGATGAGATTCTCTAAACGCTTTCCTTTCATTATCTACCAGTTTGCTGGCACCAGGCATTATACTGCCAGGTATCACCTTTTATCTCCAGAATATAAGAATGGAATATTCCTCTCTGCAAAGAGGAAAGAAAACCTAAGGGTACTAATATTGGACTGATCTGATCATCCTGCATCAAAGCTCGCCATTTAACAAGCACAGGTATTCACACATGTATACATTGCTTCACTGCTCATTTACAACAACCCTTTGGAAATATATACCAAGAGAGATAAGAGAGCTAAGCCTTGTGAAACTGAAGTCGCTCAGTCCTGTCTGACTCTTTGCAACCCCATGGACTGTAGCCTACCAGGCTCCTCAGTCCATGGGATTTTCCAGGCAAGAGTGCTGGAGAGGGGTGTCATTGCCTTCTCCAGGGACCTTCCTGACCCAGGGATCGGACCCTGGTCTCCCACATTGAAGGCAGACGCTTTTACCATCTGAGCCACCAGCAAAGTCCCTAAAGTGAAAGCCGCTCAGTCTTGTCCGACTCTTTGCGACCCCATGGACTATAGAGTCCATAGAGTTCTTTCGGCCAGAATACTGGAGTGGGTAGCCTTTCCCTTCTCCAGGGGATCTTCCCCACCCAGGGATCAAATCCAACCCTCTCCCAAAACACACAAGCCAACAAACACACAATCACAGACCCTCTGATCAGTTCTTCATGGTGCTTCACTCTAAGATAGGAACATACTCTAAAGGTGCAAAGCCTCTAACCTGGAACAGAGAAACCAAGACAGACAAATAGAAAAAAATAAAATAAATTTTCAAAAGCTAGAGGAAACAGAGATAAACAAGCAATATGAGGAAACACTAAAATAAGAAAAGTAAAACAGTCCTTAATATTCTTAGAGAGCTATTCCATCCATAAATTAAAAGAAGACAGAATTTTTAATGAAGGCTTAAGAGAGTTATAAACTACTCTTTGGAATTAAAAATATAATTTAAAATGTTTAAAGCCAATAGATATTTAGAAGGTACATTGAGGAAACCTAGAAAAGAGAAAGTAAATACCAGGAAAATAGGAAAATAAGGAAAAGATTAGAATAGCAATTTAAGGAATATGACATCCAAAGAGTAGGAATTCAAGAAAAACTGACTAGAGAAAATGAATGAAAAGAAGTTAGTAAAGAAATTATAAAAGAAAATTCCTCATATCTAAAGGAAATTAATTTTTTGATCAAAAGAATCCACCATTTATCTCCAGAAAAATGAATGAAACAGACCCATACAAGGATATATAACTGTGAAATTTTAGATCATTAAGTATAAAGACCTTAAAAGCTTTCAGAGAGAGGCAGGGGTGGGGGAGAAATCAGGTCATATACAAGGAATCAGAAATCAAAATGGCATCAGACGTCTCAACTGTATCTTTAAAAGAGAGAAGAATTTGGATCAATGCCTTCAAAGTTTTGAGGGCGAAATGTCCAACCTGGAATCCTATTAATATTAACATATCAGGCAAACTATTGATCAAGTATAGGAGGGTGGGGTATATGGAGCCATGAAAAGTATAGGGACCACATTCTAGTCAGAGGGAGTGGTGAGGCATGACTAGTCACATGGCCTGTGATAGCTTTATTACCTGGGGAGGGAAGGCAGAGGCATTCCAGGGGAGGCCTTTAGCTGGAGAGTGTTCATTTCCCTACTGGCCCAAGAAGTCACTGAGGACTTTAAGAAAGTGATGAAATCCAATTTCTATTTGGCAAGTCTCAGCTGCCAGCATTTGAGAGACTGGATAAGAGCTGAGGATTGTTGGTGGCAGAGATAAAAAGTATGACAAGGATTGATATGGACTTGACTAAGGGCAATAGCTGAGACCAAAGGACTGACATCCAGGCAGTCGCAGAGTAGACTCATCATTAAATGTCTGATTGGATGTAAATATCCAGTGAAAGTGTCTAGGATGATTCCCGGCTTTGCACCTTAGGTGACTATGTCTTCGACGATAGTTTAGGGAAAAGAAGAGTTCAGATTGGAACATGCTAACTTCACATTACTCTCCACTCTACTTATCTTACACCTTTGTGCTCCTATACTTCTGTTATATGTTCTACTTGGAATTCTACCTCCTCCTTCCCTGTTTTATATAGGCACACCTCAGAGACACTGCCGGTTCAGTTCCAGACCATTGCAATAAAGCAAATATCACAATAAAGTAAGTCACAGGAATTTTTTTGGTTTCCCAGTGCCTATAAAACTTACTTTTAAACTACACTGTGTCATCTCTTAAGTGTACAATAGCATTATATCTAAAAACCAATGCACACACTTTAATTAAAAAGTACTTTACTGCTGAAAAATGCTAACAATCATCTGAGCCTTCAATGAGTCATAATTCTTTTGCTGATGAAGGGTCTTGCCTCAGTGTTGTTGGCTGCTGACTGATTAGAGTGGTGGTTGCTGAAGGTTGGGGTGGCTGTGGCAATGTCTTTAAATACAATAGCAAATGATGTTTGCAGCATTGACTGACTCTTCCTTTCACAAACAATTTCTCTGTAGTATGCAATGCTGTTTGATACTGCTTTACCACAGTACAACTTCTTTCCAATTTGAGTCTATCCTCTCAGGCCTTGCTGCTGCTTGTCAACTAAGTTTATGAAATATTCTACATTCTGTCTTGTCATTTCAACCATCTTCACATCATATTCACCAGGAGCAGCTTCCATCTCAAGAAATCACTGTCTTTGCTCATTCATAAGAAACAACTCCTCATCTGTTTTTTTATCATGAGTTTGCAGCAGTCCAGTCACATCTTCAGACTTCACTTCTAATTCTGCTTCTCTTGCTATTTCCACATCTGCAATTCTTTCTTCTACTGAAATCTAGATTCCCTCAAAGTCACCCAAGAAGGTTGAAATCAAAGCCTTCCAAACTCCTGTTAATGTTGATCTTTTGACATTTTCCCACAAATCACGAACATTCCTAATGGCATCCATAGTAGGATGGCAATAGGTGAACAGGACAGGGTAGGTAAAAAGATGGTGAGTCCTTTTAAACAGGTTTTCAATTTACTTTGTCCAGATCCATCAGAGGAATCAGTATCTATGGAAACCATAGCCTTATGAAATAAATTTTTAAATAATAAGACTTAAAATTTTAAATTACTGCTTAATCTATGAGCTGCAGAATGAATGTTGTGTTCAGTTCAGTTCAGTCACTCAGGCGTGTCTGACTCTTTGCAACGGCATGGACTGAAGCACGTCTGGCCTCCCTGTCGGTCACCATCTCACAGAGTTTACTCAAACTCATGTCCATTGAGTAGGTAATGCCATCCAACTATTTCATCCTCTGTCATCCCCTTCTTCTCCTGCCTTCAATCTTTCCCAGCATCAGAGTCTTTTCAAATGAGTCAACTCTTCACATCAAGTGGCCAAAGTATTGGAGTT
>SJYC01020736.1:0-13249 GCA_006408675.1 Madoqua kirkii
TGGCTCAGGTGTCTGTAACACTGCTGTTCCCCAGCTCGCCATGTACCACGGGCTTCAATTTCCTCATCTGTAAAATGGAGGTATCGATGTCTCCTGCCCTCCTGGGATGTTGATAAGGCAAGGACTATAAAGGCTCTCAAACTACGTATGTTTGTGTAATGTGCTGTGTTCAGTTGCTCAGTCCTGTCGGACTACTTGTGATCCCATGGACTGCAGCCCGTCAGGCTCCTCTATCCATGGAATTTTCCAGGGAAGAATACTAGAGTGGGTTGTCATTTCCTTCTCCAGGGGATCTTCCAGACCCGAGGACTGAACCCGTGTCTTCTATGTCTCCTGCATTTGGCAGGCAGATTCTTTACCACTGCACCACTTGGGAAGCGTGTTTTTGTAACAGGGAAGAACAAATCTGACTCCCTATTAGATCTGTTCCTTTTACTTTCACTTTTGTGCCCTGTTGCCTGTCATGCTGATTCTGTACCTTTTGTACAAGAATGTTGCATTATAGCCTGAAATATACAGGAGAGCCTGTCCTCAAGGCTCTGACACTTGAATCTATTCATACAGAGGTAAAAAGTTGCAGAACAGAGAATAACATTTGTCTCATTGGAGGTTTACAGGAACATCCTGTCCTTTGTGGCCAGCTCCAAGAACAATGGATTCCAACACTAAGAAGTCTGCAACAATCAACCACCTCCCTCTCTTACCTTGCTTTGCTGAAACCCTTTGGGGAGTATGAGTTTATGAGGCATGAGCCACTGGTTTACTTGCATAGCCCTGCAATAAACCTTTCTCTGCTCCAACTCCCAAAGTTTCGGTTTGTTTGTCCTTGCTGTGAATGAACTTGCTTTTGGTAACATAGTTAAATGAATAATAACAATGAAGACTACTCAGTGTTGTTCTAATCACCTGTGTGTTAATTTATTTAATCCTTGCAAAACCTCCAGGAGGCAGATACTGTCATTACTTCATGTTACAGATGGAGAAACTGAGACCCAGAGAGTTTAGGTAACATACAAGTTCACACAGCTGGGAAGAGGCAGAATTGGGATTCAGACTCAGACAGGTGACTTCTTGATCCCTGTTCATTACTGCCTCTTGAATGAATGAATGAATGAATGAATACCAGTTCCTTCCCTCTTTGGAAAACTAAGAATGAGTGTTCGAAGTTATTCTTTGGGCTGCCCCAAGGTTTCACCTCCACAAAGCAGGATTAGTTGAAACTCCCCATTTTACAGACAGAAAAACCAAGGCTCAGGGGAGGAGGTGGCACAGGCAGCCCTAAGATCCAAGCCTCGTTATCCGAGCCAGATTCAGGCCCCTTTCTTGCTCTATCTCTGGGTGAGTGTAAGTGTGTGTGTATGTTGCCTGTTCATAGCCTGGCTGGGAGGAGCAGTGGTAGATGGAGAAGCAGATAATAAATATTTGCTGATGAAGATCACATGGGCCAGAATGAGCTCTTACCCCTCTCCCTGCCCTGCCAAGCCACCCCTGACTCCTCCAGCCTGGGACACCCCCCCCATCCCCTGAGAGACCTGGGGATGGCCAGAAGCAGGTGACATAGCTGGGAGGGATGGGCTGGTGTGTTAGGGTTCTCATGACTCATTTATTCACTCACTCATTCACTTAACCACTGTGCATCAGGCTCTATTCTGGGCACTGGGGTGCCAGATATGAACAATCTGGCACCTGCTTGCACAAAGGTCACAGTTTGGTGCAGGTGACAAACACCAAACTAAGAGTCCAGGGTCATTTTCGGTAAGGAACTACCCATGCAGAAAGCAGGAGGGGTCCATGAGGGTTCAACAGGAAGAGCAGATGCAGCAGCTCCAAGGCTGCATGAGCTTGGTGCATTCTCGTAATACCCACATTTACTGAGCACTTCATATATGCCTCATCCTTTCAAAGTGCATTCATGTGAATTATCTTACTGAATCCTCACACACCCCTGAGGAGCCTGGGAGGAGTGTTTGATTATTTATCATCGTATTCGGCAAGCAGTTGAGAAAACAGAGGCTCAGAGAGGTTCAGAGACTTGCCCAAGATCAGACAGCTGGGAAGTGGAGGAGCTGGGACTTGAACTCATGTTATTAATCAACACAACTGCCTCCTCTCACTTGGGACAGAAAGTGAAAGTGAAGTCACTCAGTCCTGTCCGACTCTTTGTGGCCCATGTTGTGGCCCATGGACTGTAGCTAGCTCACCAAGCTCCTCCGCCCGTGGGATTCTCCCCAGAATACTGATACTGGAGTGGATTGCCATTTCCTTCTCCAGAGGATCTTCCTGACCCAGGGATCGAACTTAGGTCTCCCACATTGCAGGCAGAAGCTTCAACCTTTGCACCACCAGGGAAGCTCAACTCCTTAGGCAACTCTACCAGAGCCTAGGGGCCAGGGCCACTGTGTTCTGCACACTGTGGCCTCAGCCTTCTCATCTGTACAGAGAATATGAGTTACTGATGACCCTTAAGGCCTCTGTCCCAGGGACAATTGGGTTCTTAGGGCGGGCAGATTAGAAAATATTAATTTAAGACACTCAGTAGAATTTGAATTTCTGATTATCAACGAGTAACTTTTTTACTATGAGTATGCCCCGAATATAATTAAGCCTAAGTATAAATAATATATCATCAATCGCAGCACAACGCCAGGTTGCAGACTACAAGTCCCATAATCCATTGCGACACTCCCTTTTAGGAACCTGTCATGATTTTTTGATTCTTCTTTCATTCATTTATCCAAAAATTATATAACTCACCCGTTGTGTGCCCGGCCTTGGGTCAAGTTCTGAGGACTACATCAGTGCACAAAGCAAACACAAGTCTTTGCCCTCAGGCACTTAATATGTATATTCTTTGGGACTTTTAAGTGATTTTTTCCCAGACGGGGGAAACTCCAGCTCCCATGATCCCTTGTGCTAGCTCGAGACCACAATTCCCAGGAGTCCTAGCGCAACAGATCCGCCCCTCTCTTCCTTATTTCTAACTTTCTTCCGGGTCGCAAGGTCACCTCCTGTACAACCTCTCTTCCTCCCGTCCCTCGCCTTTCTCCCACAGCAAAGGCAAGGTTTCAGAAAGTTACACTGCTAATAGTTTGTTTTAAAGTCTCCGTATTTTCTGACTTGGAGTTTAAGCGAAACTTTAGCCAGACAGCCACCACATCTTTCTCTATTAAGGAGTAACAGAATGGGCCCACAGCTCCCATGTGGCTGCACGCGCCGGGAAGACTACAACTCCCAGTAGGCAGCGCGGCGGACAGGCGGCCCTCGGCGGTGCCAGCAGGACCCCGGGGCGGGCGCGGGCTGCCCCGCGCGGCGCCCGCAGGACCCCGGCGCCTACCCATGCCGAGGTGAGTCCGCGGGAGCCACCGCCACCGCCGTCCCGACCCTGCCGCCGCCCCGCGTGGCCCCGCCGCTGGCCAGGATGCTGGAGGAAGCGGGCGAGGTGCTGGAGAATATGCTGAAGGCGTCGTGTCTGCCTCTCGGCTTCATCGTCTTCCTGCCCGCGGTGCTGCTGCTCGTCGCACCGCCGTTGCCGGCCGCCGATGCGGCGCACGAGTTCACCGTGTACCGCATGCAGCAGTACGACCTACAGGGGCAACCCTACGGTGCGTGGACCCGGGCCCCTGTCCTCCCCCGTGGACCCAGCTCTTCTGGGCTCTTGGTCTCCCAAGAGCCCCCAGCTCAGCCTCCCCGCTGGGGCCCTGACCTCCCGCCCAGCCTCCCGCCTCCCGAGGGCCCCGGCCTATGCCGGCAGGAATGCACCTTCCCGCGGTTCGGTCTCTGCTCCCTGGGCCTCAGGACTTGCCTCTCCCACACGTCCAGCAGGAGTCCAGCTTGCAGACTTCACTTGGGCTGCCAGACTCTTTACCGGAGCTCCAGGCAAGTCCGAGCCTGGATACCTGGACCGCTCCTGGGCCCCTAGCTGTCTCTGTCCAGCGTCCCAGGGACCCACCACACTGCCTTCCACAGCCCTCTGGCCTCGTCCCCGACAAGGGCTACCTGCTCCAGAACGCAGAACTCCCTCCCAGCCTCAAGCCACACTGTCGCTGCTCCTGACCTCCTGGGTCCCCTCTCTTTCCCCAGTCCCCAGCTGGAAGAGAACACCCGCCTTGGGCCTCCTTGATTTGCCGTGGAGCCTCTCAGCGCCGTTCTTCAGGCTAAGCTGGCCAACCTTGCACAGAGGGTGCTCTTTATCTATCCACACTGCCTTCCACAGCCCTCTGGCCTCGTCCCCGACAAGGGCTACCTGCTCCAGAACGCAGAACTCCCTCCCAGCCTCAAGCCACACTGTCGCTGCTCCTGACCTCCTGGGTCCCCTCTCTTTCCCCAGTCCCCAGCTGGAAGAGAACACCCGCCTTGGGCCTCCTTGATTTGCCGTGGAGCCTCTCAGCGCCGTTCTTCAGGCTAAGCTGGCCAACCTTGCACAGAGGGTGCTCTTTATCTAGTGCTCACTTTCTGCTCTGCTTTAGGGCTCAGAGCTCTGATCGCTCACCCCAGCCTGTCTCTATGTCGAGGCCCTCCCTACTCCCTGTTCCAGCTCATGAATTCGGTTCCTCAGAAATTCTCCTGCCTTTTGGCTCCTGAAATCCGTTGGACCCCGTGTCCTGCTCCCTGCTTGGGAGCGCACCCACCCCTCAGCTTCCTGGAAGCCCCCTTGCTGCCCCTTCTCCCCAGGATTGCAGGCCTCCAGGCCTGGATCCTGCCTAGCTTCTGTTCCTCAGCCCTGCCCCCTCATCTGTTAAAGTCTTTCGAAAGTGTCCTCTCTTTTCTCGGCCTTGCTGTATCTGGTGTTCCATCACCTCTGGCTTCTGGTTTCTCTCCCAACTTGGTGTCTTAGGCCCCCGGCAAGCAAGGCCGGTCCACGCCATGAGGGCTTCCCCTCCCGAGCGCCCCTGTCCCCTCATCTCTCAGCCCTGGTTCTCTTGGACTGGCCTCTCTTGTTGGAACATCAGACCCAACCTGAGTCCCCTGGACCCCTCGCCACTGCCAGGTCCTTGGGGAGTCCTGGTGTCTGGAGACATCCCCCTCAGACCCCCTCTCACCCTAGTTACATCATTTCTGTTTAGAGCAGTGGTTGTTGATACACGGGTCCCTGAGTGATGACTTTGGGTCGTCATGATTGACAGGCTCCTGGCATTTAGTGGAGCCAGGCCAGGGGTGCTGCCCCACACCTCACCGTGCCCAGGACAACCTCACTCAGAAAATTATCTGGGCCAGATTGTCAGCAGTGCCAAGGGGGAGAACTCAGGGTTACAGTGTTGGCTGCAGACCCCAGGCCCCTCTCCAGTGGGCTGGTAGGCCGGGAGCCCCTAAGGAGTGGGCGGTTTATATGTGTTGCTGGCATCCCCCTAGGAAGAGGGGCTATGCCAGTGGTGTCGCAGGTGGCCCTTTGGGAGTGACTTTTGGCGTTTCATCATCATCGTAATGAATAGCCACGTGTGACTGGCGGCTCTGTCCCGGTCTGGAGGGTTCCGCCATCCCGTTGGCAGGATCCTAGCTCTCTCCAGCTCAGCTTGCAAGTCCTTCCCTCACCATGTCACTCCCCTGTCCTGTTCACACTGGGAGCCTTGCTGCGAGCTCTCCTAGCACACCCAGCTCTGCCCTGGCCCCTTGGGCAGCTGTAATCTGCCGCCTGATGCCCCATGTCTTCTGCTGCCTGCCCAGCGCTGGCCTGCTTGCTGATATGGCCCCTGTCCTTGCCCAGATGGGCGCTTCTTCCTGACACTCCAACCCTGATTACAGAGCCATGTCTGCCTCGTCCTCCATGTGGGCCCTCGGAACCTTCAATACTCTCTCCCTTTCCTCCTCCTCTCCTCTGTCTGAGTCCTTTGCCCCCAGTCCTTGATTCCTTCCTATTTTTTTTTTCTGACCCTGTGACTCCTTCACCCCACAAGCCCACCTTCCTGGCTCCCATCTTTGCCAGACACTGAGTGGGCTCAGGGATAAGCAGAGGGGCCTGGCAGGGTACCCATCCCTCTTGGCTCACACATCTACACCCTCACCCTGGTCCCACCCGGCAGTGTCCCCATTGGCAGGGATGTGGGGCGCCTGCCACTGCCTGGGGAGATGCTGCGGGATAGTCCAGTGGAGCAGGGAACCCCAGCTCCCTCCCAGTGGTGGAGCATCTGAGAGCTGCTCTGCTGGGTCATCGCTGATTGCAGTATCCCCAGCATCACACATGCCCTTGCTCTGAGCCTCGTTTCCCAACTTCCTGTCCTCTCTCCACACCTCTTGAGAAACCGGAGAGGCCGTGTGCTCTTTGAGCTGGGGTGTGACCTGGGCCCTGGGTGTGGCCTGTCTCCCCACCCTCCCACAACGGACTCCAGCCTCCCTGGGCTGGGCTGCTCATGCCCATCCCACTTGGCCCTTGAGGGCTCTGGTAGGCGGAGACATGGGCACCCACGCTGGGCACCGGGATGGGCTCTCCGCCCCTGGTTGTAAATAAAGTTTTATTGGCACTCCGCCATGCCTACAGTCAGTGGCTTTGCACTGCATAAGACTAGTGCCACTGCAGGGAGAGAGGATTGGCCTTCGGTTGAAGTCTGCGACCTCCATTCAGATCTGGTCCCATCGTGGGACCTGCAACTTCCCGTCCAGGTGTCCAGAGCCCGTCGTGATGCAGGGGCAACAGTCCTTGCAGACTTCAGCCTTGTGCCAACCAAGGCGGTCTCTGCTTTTGGGGTGCTTGGCCTCTGAGGGGGTACTTGGGGGTCTGGCGTCAGCCTGACTCTGTTCTCACCCCCTCCTTCCCCTCTCTGGCCGTCGTCCTCCTTCTGGAAAATGGGTCACAGAAGGCTCCACACAGGCGGCCCTGTGTGTCCCCACCCTGAGGTGACATCTGAGCCACCCCCGGGAGGCTGCGGCTGGGACAGGTGGGGCGTGGGGGAAGGGCCCACCCGCCTTTCAGAGTTTCAAGGGCTCCTGAAGGTCTCTGCTGCCCTCCCCTACCAGGCCCTTGGGGGCTCCCCTGTCACCCTAAAGCAGAAGTGGGGACCCGGAGAGATGGGGAGAGGCATGGAGGCCCCTGGCTGGGGTGCACAGCCCGGCCCCCTTGGTCACTGGCCCCTGCCCCGAGTCGGCCCTGCCCTTTCCCACCTGGGACACCGTCCCTTCTGTGTCCTGCTGGTCCCCTCCCCCGGACGGGCCGTCAGGGTGGGCTGTAGGAAGCGACTCTTCTCTTGCTGGCCAGGGCATTCCTGCAGAGCAGTGAGGCGGGGGGGACCCTGCCCCCCGTCTGAGCCTGAGGCTCCGTGGGGCTTGGTATGTCCCCAAGGACGCCAGTGTCCCCTGCCTGGCGCCTCGTCCTCCAGGCAGCGCGTCCAGCTCCCGTGGGGAAACAGACCTGTTTGTCTGCATCGTTTTCTTGACACTTGTTGTGGGGGCTCAGGGTGGAGGCCCTGGGGCCACACCTGCCCCCAATGTAGGAGGATTAGCGTGCTTGCTTTGTGCATCCCAGCTCAGCCGGGGCCTGTGAGACATTTTGGGCACTGTGTGCCTTTGTCATCTGGGAGGTCTGACCTAAGAATCTGGAGTTTCAGCAGCATCCTGCTGAGTGCTAGTGGCCTCGGCAGTTGAGGGGGCCTGCCCAAGCTCCCCCGCCCCTCTGTCCAGGGAGGACAGAGGGCCCCGAGGGCCGGCCACTGGGGGCCGTGCACCCAGGCAGTGCAGCCACGCGAGTCCATGTGCTGCATCAGATGTCTGCACTGCTTCTTGCCCCTTCAGCTCTCAAGGCAGCGATGCTCTGTGTGTGAGGGGCCCCACCAGCCTTAGAACAGTGGGCTTCCCTGGTGGCTCAGACAGTAAAGAATCTGCCTGTGATGCAAGAGACCTGGGTTCAATTCCTGGTTTGGGAAGATCCCCTGGAGGAGAAAATGGTAACCCACTCCAGTATTCTTGCCTGGGAAATCCCATGGACAGAGGAGCCTGGTGGGCTACAGTCCATGGGGTCGCAAAGAGTCAAATACGACTGAGCAACTTTCACTTTGGCTACACAATTCTGGTTACAACCTGCCCCTTCCACTCTGGTGGGAAGGAGTCAGTTGCCTGGAATAAGCTTGTGAGCAAGGCAGGGTCCATTCCAGGAAGCAGCTTCTCACTTCCTACCTGATTCTCGGATCTTTCTTGAGAAAAATCCGGGTGGCCCTGCTTCCAGGGGACATGAGGCCACGTCTGGGGTCTTCTGTGACTACCACATCTAAGGGGGTCCTGGCAACAAGGGTGTGGGGGGCAGGGAGGCTGCCCTGTACCCTACAGCGCCCAGGATGGCCCACAGGCTACAGTGTGGCCCTGACTGTGGAAGAAGGTGGACAAACCCTGGCGCTTGCCCTCCTGAGGGGCCTTGGGGAGACCAAGCATTTGTTAGTTTATTCCATGTCCTGAGTGCACTAGGCTGGTAGTTGCTAGTTGCCTGGGGGTTGGGGGGAGGGTCGGCCTGGAGAGGGCAAGTTTGGGTTTTCCCTGGGACATTGGGAACCTGGGGGTGGGGAGGTGCAGCCTCCTAGCTTGGGCACTCCTTCTGGTGGTGTCTGGACCCTGGAGTGGCATGGCTGCTGGGGAGACTGCTGGGCATCTCAGGACAATCTGGGCAGGGCAGGGGGCTGGGGGTTGGGTTTGCTCAGCTGGCACCTGTCAGCCCTGTGGGTCCTGGAGCCGTGGGGAAGCCAGTGGTGAGGGACTGGGGGAGCAAGACCACCTGAGTTCCAGTCCTAGCGCTCTTGCTGAGGGTCTGGCCTGGGGGTGGGGCCGGGTGGCTGCCTCCGTTGGGTGGGTTGAGGGCACCAGCCCCCTGAGCTGCTTCAGGGACACGGGGTGGAGACTCGTTGCTGGGCCCAGCGGGCAGCCTGCACGTGGTTGCAGGGTGGCTGACTGGACAGGGACATCACTTTCTGGGGGATGACTGCAGCACGGGTGTAGAGCGGAGAGGCGAGTGCGACAGCAGGGATGGCCAGTAGGGCCGTGGTCTAGGAATGTGGGTGTGGAGGGGAGGTTGGCCCAGGGAGAAGGTTCTCGGGAGGCCCCGTGAGTCCCTGGGGTTGGGGTGGGTGTGCGGCGGGCTGGCGGCCGGTGGGGGTCCGGCACCCCACTCAGGGTCCGTCCCCACAGGCACGCGGAACGCAGTGCTCAACACAGAGGCGCGCACCATCGACGCGGACGTGCTGAGCCGGCGCTGCGTGCTCGTGCGGCTGCTGGATTTCTCGTACGAGCGCTACCAGCGCGCCCTGCGCCAGTCTGCCGGCGCTGTGGTCATCATCCTACCGCGGACCATGGCCGCTGTGCCGCAGGACGTTGTCCGGGTGAGCCTCGCCCCGGCGTCCCCTCTCTCCCTCCGGGCCCCCTTCCCCCACACACCGCAGAGCGAACGCATGCCTTTCTCGCAGCAATTCATGGAGATTGAGCCTGAGATGCTGGCCATGGAGACCATCGTCCCCGTGTACTTTGCCGTGGAGGACGATGCCTTGCTGTCCATCTATGAGCAGACACAGGCCGCCTCCGCCTCCCAGGGCTCCGCCTCTGCCGCCGAAGGTGGGCTGGTGGGGGTTGCTGCAGGGCGGAGGGCGCGTGGATGGGCTGCGCTGTGCTATTTCTGGGGCTCCCCTTTGCAAGCCAACACATGCTTAACCGTGGGGGCACCGGGTATCACAGATCGCATCTTGCAGCCACCACCCACAGGGAGGAATCTTCCCGGACCAGGGATTGAATCCTCGTCCTTTGCACTGGCGAGTGTGATCATTGCCAATGAGCCACCAGGGAATCCCTACAGTTGTGTTTTTAAATGTTTAAATGTGTAAAGAACAGAAGGATTTGAGGCAGGGTGAGCTCCTGGGCGTTTTAAGGCAGCCCCTGCCCCAGGTGAAGTGGACCATTAGCTCACACCGTGGGAGGTGGGCACACTCCCGATTCTGGAGAGAACAAAATTTTTATGAATCTCTGTGTTCTCACACCATCTCCACTTTTGGGGCTGGGCTGGAGGGTCATGAGCTGTCTGATGGGAAACTCAGGTTTTTGCATCTCTGCTCAAGTGATCCTTAGAAAGCTGGGTCAGAGGCAGTGTGCACCCCTCTGTGATTTAGGAAGGGGCCCTGATGGCCCTGCAGAACAGAGCAAGGGCACACATGGGCTCCCGCGTGGGAAGCAGGAGATTGTTTCTCCAGCGCTTGTCCTGGATGCCCAAATTCACTCCCATGTCCAGTTATCGCATTGTGTTCTGTCCATGTGATCAGTCCCGCTTTTGCTCAGACCAAACGCTTAAGAGTCTGGGGTGATGAGGATCCAGATTCTGGTCTGGGACCTCCCCCGCAGCTGCTGCAGGGCAGTCACGGGGCTCAGGCTGACCCTCCCTGGCCCTGTATCCAGTGCTGCTCCACACCGCCACTGCCAACGGCTTCCAGATGGTCACCAGTGGGGTCCAGAGCAAGGCCGTGAGTGACTGGCTCATCACCAGCGTGGAGGTAAGTGCCTGTCCCTTCCCCCACACACCGCAGAGCGAACGCATGCCTTTCTCGCAGCAATTCATGGAGATTGAGCCTGAGATGCTGGCCATGGAGACCATCGTCCCCGTGTACTTTGCCGTGGAGGACGATGCCTTGCTGTCCATCTATGAGCAGACACAGGCCGCCTCCGCCTCCCAGGGCTCCGCCTCTGCCGCCGAAGGTGGGCTGGTGGGGGTTGCTGCAGGGCGGAGGGCGCGTGGATGGGCTGCGCTGTGCTATTTCTGGGGCTCCCCTTTGCAAGCCAACACATGCTTAACCGTGGGGGCACCGGGTATCACAGATCGCATCTTGCAGCCACCACCCACAGGGAGGAATCTTCCCGGACCAGGGATTGAATCCTCGTCCTTTGCACTGGCGAGTGTGATCATTGCCAATGAGCCACCAGGGAATCCCTACAGTTGTGTTTTTAAATGTTTAAATGTGTAAAGAACAGAAGGATTTGAGGCAGGGTGAGCTCCTGGGCGTTTTAAGGCAGCCCCTGCCCCAGGTGAAGTGGACCATTAGCTCACACCGTGGGAGGTGGGCACACTCCCTATTCTGGAGAGAACAAAATTTTTATGAATCTCTGTGTTCTCACACCATCTCCACTTTTGGGGCTGGGCTGGAGGGTCATGAGCTGTCTGATGGGAAACTCAGGTTTTTGCATCTCTGCTCAAGTGATCCTTAGAAAGCTGGGTCAGAGGCAGTGTGCACCCCTCTGTGATTTAGGAAGGGGCCCTGATGGCCCTGCAGAACAGAGTAAGGGCACACATGGGCTCCCGCGTGGGAAGCAGGAGATTGTTTCTCCAGCGCTTGTCCTGGATGCCCAAATTCACTCCCATGTCCAGTTATCGCATTGTGTTCTGTCCATGTGATCAGTCCCGCTTTTGCTCAGACCAAATGCTTAAGAGTCTGGGGTGATGAGGATCCAGATTCTGGTCTGGGACCTCCCCCGCAGCTGCTGCAGGGCAGTCACGGGGCTCAGGCTGACCCTCCCTGGCCCTGTATCCAGTGCTGCTCCACACCGCCACCGCCAACGGCTTCCAGATGGTCACCAGTGGGGTCCAGAGCAAGGCCGTGAGTGACTGGCTCATCACCAGCGTGGAGGTAAGTGCCTGGCGCCTAACTTCCTGTCCCCACTGGAGGGGCTGCTTCTTGGGTGAGGGGATCAAGTCGCTGCCTCTGGGGAGATGGGGCCTCTCCAGCTCCTCCTGCTTCCCTGACCCCTGCCTCCTGGAGTGGCCATCCCCTTCCCTTCATGGATCATTCGCTAAACTGGTAGAGAGGAGAGCTCAGGGCAGCAATTAAAGCAGAATGCAGAAAAATCCAGACACCCATCTCCCATCAGGAGGCGTCCAGGCCAGAGCAAGCTCCCAAGTCCTCCCCCACTTCCATTCTCTCCAGGGCAAATGTGGGGTTTTATCACTGCTCCCCCAGCAAAAAGCTCTGAGCAGTCTTGTTCTCACTGCCCGCACCAGGAGGCCTCTGCTGTCTCCTTTCAGGGCAGCCTCCATCCGGAGAGTAAAGGCCTCAGGGCCTTAGCGCCTGATGCCCTTAGGCAGTGCTCTGGACAGGCTGTCTCCCCAACTGCTCCTCGTTGTATTTGATGGAGGGCCGGTTTACACAAGAGGGCTCTTCCTGTGCTGTCCTTACGGACGGGCAGGATCTCCATCAGTGGAGCTCAGCCTGTGAAGGGTAGGCCCGGTTTCCAGGTGGAGAAACAGCTGGCACCTTGGCCCCCAGCAAGTCTGGACTGCCTGTTTCTGTAAATAGTTTTACTGGAAAGTGACCGTGCCCACTGGTCCACTGGTGCCCACAGTGTAGCCGGCAGAGCCTAGAACCCTGCCCCCTGAGGTGAGGGTGGCTATTGCTTCCTATGGGCAGGCCCTTCACACCCATGTTTCTACAGGGGCGGCTGACTGGGCTGGGTGGAGAGGACCTGCCCACCATCGTCATCGTGGCCCACTACGATGCGTTCGGGGTGGCCCCGGTATGTCCATGCCCTTCCTGCCCAGCTGGGGAGTCTAGCTTCAGGCTGCAGGGTAGCAGGGTTGGGGGAGCTTCCCACGTGTGCAGGGGTTGGGCTGCGCCAAGGATGCATCAGTCAGGTTTGGGCAGAGCTGGGGGCTAGGGGGAGAGGAAGCAGTCCCAGCTGGACTGGAAACAGGACTGAAGGTAAGATTGTGGGGGTGGGGTTCAGAGCGGGCCACAGGCCGAGGTGGAGGTGGGTGGTGATGCACGCGGAGGTGAGGTGAGTGCACCCTCTGTCCCTGCCTGCAGTGGCTGTCTCATGGCGCGGACTCCAACGGGAGTGGTATCTCAGTGCTGCTGGAGCTTGCCCGCCTCTTCTCTAGGCTGTACACCTACAAGCGCACACACGCAGCGTGAGTGACAGGGCCCAAGGCCGGGGGCGGGCTCGACCCTGGATTTCAGCATTGGTTCAGTCAGGCTCCGCCTCTCCAGGTCCATCCACCTACCCTCTCCCTGGGAATCCCACCAGGGGCTGGGCTGCTTCCAGATGCAAAAGACAGAAACCCCTGCAAAATCATCATCATCACTTAGACAAGCGTCTCCTCATCTTGGTGCTGGACACTGCGGTCCTTCGCAGGGGCACTAGTCCATACAGCACAGTGCCCTGGTAGAGCAGGGCCCTAGTAGCCAGTGGGTTTCCCCAAACTTCACACTCCAGGCCCCACGCCTGCTCTCAGGTAGCTGGCTTGAGAAGTACTGTGCTCACAGTCCACTGGGGGATGGCGGGGGTGGAGGGGGCGGTGGGCGTTGAG
>SJYC01020737.1:0-18855 GCA_006408675.1 Madoqua kirkii
ACGATGTTGGCAGGGCCACACTTGTGTGTTTCTTTTACAATGACTGCCATGGTTGTGGTGAGGTGGGTGCAGCTGGGGTGGGGGCCCGGTTATATGGTCCTTCACCACCCCACTGGCTTCACTCCTGCTCAGGGAGGTGGTGCTGAGTTCCCATCACTTCCTGTTTCCTGGTTGGTCCGCCCAGTCTGAGTGGGTGGACCACTGAGTGGTCCACCTCTCTGCTCAGAGGTCTCTGGAGCCTCCCTTCTCACCGTGGAGACACTGGGTGAAGTTGAGATGTCTGTGGTTGTCAGGACTAGGGGGCTCCTGGCACTCATTTGTGGGGGCCAGGGATGTGCCCAGCGCCCGCAGCACTCAGGATGCCCCGATGTCAGCAGTGCCAGGACAGGGTGGGATTGGAGACTCAGCAGGGAGACCACTCCCTCCTTGTTGGGAGCCTGGACTCCCACCTGTCAACTCTGTGGCCCCACTCCTCCCTGCCAGGTACAACCTCCTGTTCTTTGCTTCTGGAGGAGGAAAGTTTAACTACCAGGGCACCAAGCGCTGGCTGGAAGACAACCTGGACCACACAGGTGAGCAGCCCCCACTGCCAGCATGGGCTCTGGGCCGCCGGTGCTCCCCCACACTCCCCGCCCACCAGCCCTCACTGTCTGCAGATTCCAGCCTGCTCCAGGACAACGTGGCCTTCGTCCTCTGCCTGGACACTGTGGGCCGGGGGGACAGCCTCCACCTGCATGTGTCCAAGCCCCCCAGGGAGGGGACGCTGCAGCACGCCTTCCTGCGGGAGCTCGAGACGGTGGGCACCCTGTGGGGGCTGGGCGGGGACATGGGAGCTGCCTGTGTGAACCCTGGGGCCTTGGTTGGGTTTCTGGCGGGCAGGTGGGCTTCTCCTCAGGCTCCAGAAGCAGGAGGTTGGGGAGGGACTGGGGATCTATCGGGCGGCAGGGGCCACCTCTACAGAGGCTGGTGAAGCCAGGGCGTGGCGCATGGGCATCGGGCAGAGCCTCATGGCTCTGCTCGCAGGTGGCCGCCCACCAGTTCCCCGAGGTGCGGTTCTCCATGGTGCACAAGAAGATCAACCTGGCCGAGGACATGCTGGCCTGGGAACACGAGCGCTTTGCCGTCCGCCGGCTGCCCGCCTTCACCCTGTCCCACCTGCAGAGCCACCGCGACGGCCAGCGCAGCAGCATCATGGACGTGAGGTGAGAGCCCCCCCGCCCCCATCAGACCGCGCCAGCGGGGCCCATCAGGCTTCCTGGAGGAGGGGGCACCAGAACCGAGGGCATGAGCCAGGAGAAGAGAGGGAAGAATTGACCGGGCAGGGCTCTGGGAGAGCCAGCGGCCGCCGCCTCACCCTGCCCCCCTGCCCCGGCAGCCTGCACCCCACCCCCCAGCCGGGTCAGGATGTGGCACCTCTGGAGCTCCCCGCCTCTGGTCCTGTGGGGCCTCAGCCCTCGCCGCCCCTGGGCTTGCGGCTGTCTCGTCTCCGTTGTCATGGCTCCCCTCCTTATGAGGACAGAGCCATGGACTTCAGGACCCCCTGCTCCACTGTGACCTCGTATTAACCAGTCACATCTGCAGACACCCTGCTGCCAGCTCAGGTCCCATCCCGGGGTCTGGGTGGCCATGGGTGTGGGGGACACCATAGCCCCTCAACAGGGCGTTACCTCAGCTCTGCCCTCAGCAGCCGGCGGAGGCAGATGTCCTGACCGCCCCCCATACTCCCAGGTTCTGGAGGAGCACAGGGACCCAGAGCCGTCTGGTCACTGAGGCCCACGGCATCCTCAGGGCTCAGCTGGGCACCCGGGCAGCCCTGTGGGGGGTGGGCCTGACCGAGGTGGGGGATGGGGGACCATCCGCTGGGAAGGCTGTTGTTTTTTCTGTCTTTTCATTATTAGATACATATGTATCATTCTTGGTTTTGGGTGATTGATGCCACTTCCAAATAAGTATGTTTGTAAAATCTGCCCTCTAAGGCAGGTGGGAGGGAAGTTCAGGATTGGGGGAACACATGTACAGCTGTGGCTGATTCATGTTGTTGTATTGTAATTAGCCTCTAATTAAATAAATAAAGTAAAAATAAATAAAATCCGTCCTCAAAGGTCCCGGGTTGACTCGAAAACCCTTACCCGAAACACGAGGCTCATCGCTGAGGCCCTGACCCGCGTCATCTACAACCTGACAGAGAAGGTGAGCCCCTGGCCACCCTCGAGCCCCCCTCTCTGTCCTCCCAAGCCCCACAGGGGGTCTGAACTCAGCCCTGCCCCACCTCTCTCTGTAGGGAACGCCCCCGGACATGCCGGTCTTCACAGAGCAGATGGTAATGGCCTGGCCGGCGGGTGGGTGGGCTCGGGGACGTGGTGGGAGTGTGGGGGGAGGTCCTTTGACCACCACCGCGTCCCCGCAGCAGATCCAGCAAGAGCAGCTGGACTCGGTGATGGACTGGCTGACCACCCAGCCACGGGCCGCCCAGCTAGTGGACAAGGATGGCACGTTCCTCAGCACCCTGGAGCACTACCTCAGTCGCTACCTGAAGGAAGTCAAGCCGCACCACGTCAAGGCTGACAAGCGGTGAGACCAGGCGCAGACCCTGCCCCCAGCTGGCAGAGGGCCCTTCCAGGGTCTCCCTGCCACACCCTGGAACCAGATGGAGCAAATGGAAATTCAGGGCGAAATGTCACAGGATGAGTGAGCAGTGCTGGCGCCCTATGAAATCTGAGCTCCAGGTGGACGACCTGTCCCAGCATAAGTGCCTCTCACGTGGTGTCTAGGACACACTTACACTTAAAGCCATCTTTATCTTCAGTCCTCACAGAACTGAAGCCCCATGTTGCTTTTATCTGCCAGCCCTGTACCCCTGCCCAGCCACTGTGATACTTCTGTGCCCCGGGCCTCAGGCGACTCATACCCCTGGCCCCCTCCTGCCCTCGGAATACTCCTGCCCACTACAGGCCTCCTGGCTTTTGTCTTCTTTCTGTTTGATGCTCCCACGTTCCCTGGTTGGAATGAATTAGGACTGAGGAAGGGTGTGGCTGACCCTCAGGCAGGAGACACCCCTCTTCCTCCACGGACAGCTCAGTGCGACTCACTGGCTCTCCATCTTCCTCCCAATTTGTGGCACTCCAGGGAGACAGAGCTCTTGAACCGAAGGAGAAACTGAGGGTCACAGTGTACCCACAGCTGTGGAGCTGGGGCTTCCGAGTCCTCAGTTGTGATCATTCTCCCTCTATAGAAACGAGACCAGAGAATAACCACACTTTGTTCTTAGAGAGTTGTTGGGCCAGAAAGCCATAGAAAAGATGTTAGTTCAGAATAAAGGACGTCCTTCCCTAGGACAGACAGTGGCAACCCCCCATAGACACATACCCAGCGTCCTCCCCACTGCTGTGTTCCTGAGCTAGAGGGACTTTGGGTGGCTCCGATGAAAGGGTGAGCCTGCTGAGCAAGTGCTCTCTTGCCAGGGACCCCGAGTTTGTCTTCTACGACCAGCTGAAGCAGGTGATGAATGCCTACAGGTGAGCACCCTGTCACTGCCCAGGGGCCTGGATCCTTGGGACAGCTGGGAGCAGCTGGCTGACCATCCCCTCCCATCCCCAGGGTCAAGCCAGCCATTTTTGACCTGCTCCTAGCCGTCTGCATTGGTGCCTACCTCGGGATGGCCTACACGGCAGTCCAGGTAAGCAGGGGGCGGTGGGAGGCGGGTCCTTGTGGGACCCCAATGGGTGGCCCTTTTCCCCTGGTCTCATTGGAGTCCTCCCACTGCCCCCAGCACTTCGACCTCTTATACAAAACAGTTCAGAGACTGCTGAAGGCCAAGACGCAGTGACCAGGCTGCCATCCCCACCTCACCTGGAGGGCAGGGCCTCTCCCTCGGTGGCCGAAACCCTGAATTACAGAGCTTTTCTGTGTTGCTCTTGAGGACTTGGGGGCTTCTTTCTCTTTTTTGTCCTTTCTTCTTTCTGTTTGATGCTCCCACGTTCCCTGGTTGGGATGAATTAGGACTGAGGAAGGGTGTGGCTGACCCTCAGGCAGGAGACACCCCTCTTCCTCCACGGACAGCTCAGTGCGACTCACTGGCTCTCCATCTTCCTCCCAATTTGTGGCACTCCAGGGAGACAGAGCTCTTGAACCGAAGGAGAAACTGAGGGTCACAGTGTACCCACAGCTGTGGAGCTGGGGCTTCCGAGTCCTCAGTTGTGATCATTCTCCCCTATAGAAACGAGACCAGAGAATAACCACACTTTGTTCTTAGAGAGTTGTTGGGCCAGAAAGCCATAGAAAAGATGTTAGTTCAGAATAAAGGACGTCCTTCCCTAGGACAGACAGTGGCAACCCCCCATAGACACATACCCAGCGTCCTCCCCACTGCTGTGTTCCTGAGCTAGAGGGACTTTGGGTGGCTCCGATGAAAGGGTGAGCCTGCTGAGCAAGTGCTCTCTTGCCAGGGACCCCGAGTTTGTCTTCTACGACCAGCTGAAGCAGGTGATGAATGCCTACAGGTGAGCACCCTGTCACTGCCCAGGGGCCTGGATCCTTGGGACAGCTGGGAGCAGCTGGCTGACCATCCCCTCCCATCCCCAGGGTCAAGCCAGCCATTTTTGACCTGCTCCTAGCCGTCTGCATTGGTGCCTACCTCGGGATGGCCTACACGGCAGTCCAGGTAAGCAGGGGGCAGTGGGAGGCGGGTCCTTGTGGGACCCCAATGGGTGGCCCTTTTCCCCTGGTCTCATTGGAGTCCTCCCACTGCCCCCAGCACTTCGACCTCTTATACAAAACAGTTCAGAGACTGCTGAAGGCCAAGACGCAGTGACCAGGCTGCCATCCCCACCTCACCTGGAGGGCAGGGCCTCTCCCTCGGTGGCCGAAACCCTGAATTACAGAGCTTTTCTGTGTTGCTCTTGAGGACTTGGGGGCTTCTTTCTCTTTTTTGTCCTTTGCGCTCCCCTGGAGGAGCTTCAGTGGAGGTCTGGGGCCAGGCCACAGACTGGGTGTGGATGAGCCCCCCCACCCTGGAGTCGGCCCCATGGCCCTGGGGCATAAGCCATGGCCAGGAAAGAGGAAAGTGCCCAGCGTGGCCCTGGGCATCACCCCCGTCTAAGACGCTGACCCTGGACCTGGCAGTCGCAGGCCAAGGAAGTCGGGCCAGGCCACCCACCAAACCTCCAGCCCCCCACCGCGCTGGCTCTGTTCTGACCTCGAGGCTGCCCTCCGTATTCTCCGACCATGCCCCCCACCCCCCCGCGGGCTCCAGTAACCAGGGCTCTCCCTTCTTTCCTGTCCGGAGAGTGCGCCGCAGGGCCTCTGGGTCTCTGGGTTCCGGCCCCTCCCTCGAAGCCTTGTGCACCGCCTCCACACCCCCCAGCCCGGCTGAAGGGAGCCAGCTCAGGGGGCAGCCTCCGGACTCTCTGAAGCCCCTGGGCAGCTGGCGCCCTGGACACCCGGCACCCTCCCTGTCGGCCCTCTCACCCTGCCTCTGGGTTCCTCTGCCCCTACCCCTGCCCGGGAGCCCTGCCCACCTCGCCTAGTCCTTGGGGATCCACCCACCTCTCCTAGTCCTTGGGGATCCTGCTCAGCCTGTTCTGAGGAGCCCTGGGGGTGGAGGCAGCCCCTCTGCCCCTGTCCCGGGGCCTCGGTTTCCTCATCTGCAAGGAGGAGGTCACATTCAGGGGGAGCATGTTCCCCTATACCCCCAGAGGGGCGTGACTACAGGGGAGCTCTTCCTGGGACCTGGAGGGGGCAGGTCCAGGCCTGAGCCCCTGGGAAGGGGTGAGGTGGGGGAGGTGAGCAGGGCTGGGAGTGACCTCAGGGAGACCCAGGTGTACCCATTCATTAGCAATATAATCAGTGACTTGTCGAGTGCTGGGGACTCAGAGACCAGCAGGAGAGACTCCAGGGGCCTACTGGCCACCAGGGAACGCTCGCCAGCCTTCCGATTTGGAGGGGCCAGGGACTGGCTCCCTCCCGAAGCCACCTACTGCTCACTGGAGGGAACAGGTGACTGTCTGGCAGGGGCAGGCATGGGGGCTGCAGGTTCCTTGCCCCTCCCTGTCCAGTGGCCCGTCTGCCCCAGACAGTTTACCCAGTGCCTGGCCCCCTCTAGGACAATGTGGTGCTGGTGGCCCACCCTTCCCCGGTTGTGAATGTGTGAGCCAGGGACCGGCTGGGGATACCGAGTGAGTGTCCTTCCTCCCCAGGGGGCATGATCAGGGCCACAGACTGGGTTGAGCTCAGGCTGCTTGTGGGATGCGGCCAGACGATGAGAAATAAAGCCATAATAAACCACAGCATCGCGTGTCCTGTCGGGGCTGGGGCCTCAGAGTCTGGCCAGACCCCTGAGGGTCGTATGCATTTCTTGGAGGGGTGGGGGGAGCCTCCTGTCTATATAAAGAGCAGAGTCAGTGTCCTTCCTGTCCCTGGCTGGCACCATCACCCGCCCCATGGCAACACGAAGGTGACAGCCACTCAGGGCTGATAGATCATGGTGGAGGTGGCGTACCACAATACAGCTGGGGTCCATTACCCCCCAGCCCTGGAGGCAGTGTGTGTCCCATGTGTCCCCCGGCTCCTGGCCTCAGGGTCGCGTGGCCATCTTTTACGACGTCTCATAAGCACGCGTCCGTCTTTGAGTTTAGGGCACATACTGCTTCAGCCTCCACACCCCCCAGCCCGGCTGAAGGGAGCCAGCTCAGGGGGCAGCCTCCGGACTCTCTGAAGCCCCTGGGCAGCTGGCGCCCTGGACACCCGGCACCCTCCCTGTCGGCCCTCTCACCCTGCCTCTGGGTTCCTCTGCCCCTACCCCTGCCCGGGAGCCCTGCCCACCTCGCCTAGTCCTTGGGGATCCACCCACCTCTCCTAGTCCTTGGGGATCCTGCTCAGCCTGTTCTGAGGAGCCCTGGGGGTGGAGGCAGCCCCTCTGCCCCTGTCCCGGGGCCTCGGTTTCCTCATCTGCAAGGAGGAGGTCACATTCAGGGGGAGCATGTTCCCCTATACCCCCAGAGGGGCGTGACTACAGGGGAGCTCTTCCTGGGACCTGGAGGGGGCAGGTCCAGGCCTGAGCCCCTGGGAAGGGGTGAGGTGGGGGAGGTGAGCAGGGCTGGGAGTGACCTCAGGGAGACCCAGGTGTACCCATTCATTAGCAATATAATCAGTGACTTGTCGAGTGCTGGGGACTCAGAGACCAGCAGGAGAGACTCCAGGGGCCTACTGGCCACCAGGGAACGCTCGCCAGCCTTCCGATTTGGAGGGGCCAGGGACTGGCTCCCTCCCGAAGCCACCTACTGCTCACTGGAGGGAACAGGTGACTGTCTGGCAGGGGCAGGCATGGGGGCTGCAGGTTCCTTGCCCCTCCCTGTCCAGTGGCCCGTCTGCCCCAGACAGTTTACCCAGTGCCTGGCCCCCTCTAGGACAATGCGGTGCTGGCGGCCCACCCTTCCCCGGTTGTGAATGTGTGAGCCAGGGACCGGCTGGGGATACCGAGTGAGTGTCCTTCCTCCCCAGGGGGCATGATCAGGGCCACAGACTGGGTTGAGCTCAGGCTGCTTGTGGGATGCGGCCAGACGATGAGAAATAAAGCCATAATAAACCACAGCATCGCGTGTCCTGTCGGGGCTGGGGCTCAGAGTCTGGCCAGACCCCTGAGGGTCGTATGCATTTCTTGGAGGGGTGGGGGGAGCCTCCTGTCTATATAAAGAGCAGAGTCAGTGTCCTTCCTGTCCCTGGCTGGCACCATCACCCACCCCATGGCAACACGAAGGTGACAGCCACTCAGGGCTGATAGATCATGGTGGAGGTGGCGTACCACAATACAGCTGGGGTCCATTACCCCCCAGCCCTGGAGGCAGTGTGTGTCCCATGTGTCCCCCGGCTCCTGGCCTCAGGGTCGCGTGGCCATCTTTTACGACGTCTCATAAGCACGCGTCCGTCTTTGAGTTTAGGGCACATACTGCTTCAGCCAGCATGCCAGCTTAATCCACCTGCAGATGCCGTTTCCACATAAGGACACGTTCGGAAGTTCTGCATGGCTGTGAATTTGGAAGGACACCATTCAACCTGATATTGGGGGGGGGGCTGATGGCTGTATGAAGGTCAAGCCCACTGGCCAGCCCCAGCCCAGGCTTTGGGGAGGCCCTGGCCAGTCATCGGGGTGCCTGGTGCAACTCCACACTGAGGTTCCAGCAGCGGGCTCCCTGCTCCGCCTGGGAGCTCCTGAGGGGTTCGCCTGCTTCCTGGGTTCCACTCGGGGGGGACCCCTGATCCAAGGCCTGTCCCTGTTGGCTTCTGCCTGTCCACACCGTTCTCAGTGCCTTGGTGTCAGGGTCCCGGCATCGGGGGCTTTGGTTTTGGGGAGCAGAGTATGGAGTACAGAGACGTGTGCAGCGGGGAGAGGAAGCGTGGGGGAGGCAGGCAGTACAGATGACGTGGCCTGAACTCCACGGCTTCAGCCAAGAAAGAGGGCTGTGAGATCCTTGACCCATGGAGGTGGGGGCTCTGGGCAGAGGAGAGGTTGGACTCAGGAGCTCACGGGCGCCCTCTGGTGGCAGCTTTGGGGAAGGCAGGCTGGAAGTGGGTACCCCCAGCAGGTCAGGGACGGTCTATGCTTGTCCAGGTGGGGGACACGTGAGGGGAGGAGGCTGGGTTCCTGGACCATGTGCGGGCCTGACCACAGAGCTGCTCAAGTCTCCATAGTGACTCCCATCTTCAGGGTCAATGTCACCGCCGCCTCTTCTCAGACCCTCATATCCCCCACACCTACCTCGAGGCTGGAGGGTGGCTCTGGCCCCAGCTCGGACTCAGGTAAAACTCTCCACGTTTCAGGGGAAAAGCCAGCCCCTCCCCATATTTCAACACAGGCTGTTAACTTCCTCTTCCTTTTCTACAAAACTGTGCCCATTATAACCAAAAACATGAAAACCACAACACCGGCAGGCAGACACAGCTGCCGTTAGGTATGTGCTGGTGTCTCCCCGTCATGTCCACCCTGGGTATGTGGCATGTGTACATGGGTGTACACCAGGTCACATTCTGGAAATGAGATCCACGTGTGAAAAACAGTGTTTCTGTCTATAGGCATGTTAGGCGGTGAAGGCATGTACGCATTGCCCTCAGCGCTCCTCCTGGCTTCCATCCGTGACCCCTCCCTGTGGCCTCCTTGTCCCCAGGTGCCCTCTGGTCCCGCCACTGCAGATCAGTCTCATTCAACTGTGGAGTCAGCCAGGACTTCCCCAGCATGTGCCAGGTGCCCTGCTAGGCATACAGACACAGCTGCCAAGCAGAGACCCTGGGCCCCGCGGTCCACTGGAGTAAAAATAAACCTCCCAGGTGGACATGAGTGGGCTTTTGAGTGAAATCAGGATGACAGGAGGGACTAAACCATATGGAAATCCAGGACAGTGGTCCAAGCAGTGTGCATAGCCTGTGCAAAGGCCTTGGGGCAGGACCAGGCCTGGCGAGTTGCAGGAGCAGTGAGAAGGGGAGAGAGGAAGGAGGTGAGGCACAAGAGGCCCCTGGGGAATTGGTGGGCATTTGCTTCCTGCTGTCAGAGTGATGCAAAGCTGTGGGGAGGGAAGCGCAGAGGAGAGGAGGGCTGCGGCAAGGCCACTGACTCCCAGGGGACAGTTGTGAAGATGACCCGGTTCTGTGGGCTTCCTCAGCACCAGTGAGCATGATGCCAGTTCTCCATCAACCCTGGGCAGCAGCAAACAATTTGGGCAAAGGTGCAATCCCCTACTGGGACCCCAGTGGCATCGATCTCTTTCCAGGGTCTGTGTTTTAAGGCTATAAAACAGGAAGAGCATCTGGTGAGACAACCTTGGTGAGACCACCTTGGTCTCTCCTCTTTCTGCACAGAGGCATCTCCCGCTGTAACTCTCACTCTTAAAAATGTCTGTGTGTGTTTATGGGTTATGCTGTCCAGTCGCTCAGTCACCTCCAAGTCTGCAACCCCATGGACTGCAGCACACCAGCCTCCTCTTTCCTCCACTACCTCCCAGAGTTTGCTCAAATTCATGTCCATTGAATTGAATCAATGATGCTATCAAACCATCTCATCCTCTGTTGTCCCCTTCTCCTTCTGCCTTTAAACCTTTCTCAGTATCAGAGTCTTTTCCAATGAGCTGGCCCTTTGTATCAGATGGCTAAACTATTGGAGCTTCAGCATCAATCCTTCCAATGAATATTCAGGGTTGATTTCCTTTTGGATTGGCTGGTTTGATCTTGCAGTCCAAATAACTCTCAAAAGTCTTCTCCAGCACCACAGTTCGAAAGCATCAGTTCTTCGGCATTCAGCCTTCTTTATGGTCCAGCTCTCACACCTGCACACGACTACTGGAAAATCCATAGCTTTGACTAGATGGACCTTTATTGGCAGTGATGCCTCTGCTTTTTAATATGCTGTCTGGGTTTGTCATAGCTTTCCTTACAAGGAGCAAGTGTCTTGTTTATGGATATGTACACAATATTCAGCTTCGCTTGTGTGTGGTCTACACATCTGTGGGTCACATTGTACTGTCCTTCTCTTGCATTAATTCTTGCTTTGGTATCACACTCCATGCTCTTTTCCCCTGCTGTGTAGTATTCTGAACTCAGAAGGTACAACGGCTTATCTCCTGGCGCCCTGCTGATGTTCATACCGTCACAAGCCTTCATAGGTGCCTCTCAGGAGGGAGTGTATTTAACCAGATGCCAGAGAACTGTGGCCCTTGACTGTGTTGGCCCACTGCCCATCTTTATAAGTAAAGCTTTGTTGGCACAGCCACAACCAGACGCACCTGGCTGTGAATCACCCTCAGCTGTTTTCTCACTGCTGGTTTCTCACAAACCCTCGAGTGCTTACCATTCCGGCTCTTTCTGGGAAAAGTCCACAGCCTCCCAAAGTCTGCCCCCCGGTTTCTCTCCTTTCTTACCATGGGACACATCTGGCAGCTACCAGAGCAGGCTGGCAGTGCAGTCCTTTTGCAAGGGACACACGTCGCTTCTTTGGACATGTCAGCCTCAGTTCAGGAGCTTCCAGAGTGGCTCAGATGGTAAAGAGTCTGACTGCAATGTAGGAGACCCGGGTTCGATCCCTGGTTCGGGAAGATCCCCTGTAGAATGGAATGGCTACCCACTCTAGTAGTCTTGCCTGGAGAATTCCATGGATAGAGAAGCCTGGTGGGCTGCAGTCCATGGGGCTGCAAAGAGTTGGACACGACTGAGTGACTAACACACACACACCCTTGGCTTCTTTTGACATTTCAGCCTCAGTTCTAAGAGTTATTGATAATTTTAATCAGTATTTGACCTATAGAAGGTCCAGAAAAAAATTAAGGGAGAGGAGGATTGGGGGTGCAGGGGGCACTGGTACAGGAACCAGGAATGAAGTGGGGGTGTCATTGCCAAGCTCAGGGCGATGTGTCTGCTGGGTGTCTCACGAGAGTCACTGTTCCCCCTTTGTGATTGATTAATGAGCAAGTTGTAGGTTGATCTTTTGGCCCCAGGGTCAGCGACCACTGACAGTTCCTGCTTGAAACCACTGGGACCTGGTGCCCAGCGGAGACCCTCCTTCCATTCCTCTCCTAAAGGCATGGGTCAGGATCACATGCCTGCTTCTATGTCCAGTTTGCAGAGGACAAAAGGATATCTGGGCAGGAGAAGTATCTTGCCTTAAGGTCCCTTGGCAGCAGGACGCTGCTGGCAGTCACTTTTAAATATATGTATTTTTTTATTATTTGGCTGCGTCCTGCAGCATGTGGGATCCTAGTTACCCAGCTGGGGATTGAACCCATGCCCCCACAGTGGGAATGCAGAATCTTAACCCCTGGACCACTAGGGAAGTCTCCCACCTTTTTTGTTTTTATTTTTTAAAGTCTTATTAAGCCATTTACACACCATAACATTTGACATTTCAATGTGTATAGTTCAGTGGGTCTTAGTCCATTCACAGAGCTGTGTATCTGTCAGCTCTGTCTAATTTCAGAACGTCCTGTTCCACTCCCGAAGGGAAACCCTGCTCTCATGAGCAGTCACCCCCCCAGCCTCTATCCCAGCCCTTGGCAACCGCAAACCCACTGTATGTCTCTGTGGATTCTGCCTGTTCTGAACATTTCACAGAAATAGAATCCTGCAGTATAGACTCATGCCGTTGTGATGGCGAGTTACAGAAACACAGATAGGCTAGCTCATTCAGAAAAGAGCATTTATTCATCTCTTTCTCATTCTAACTTGGGGAGGGGAAAGATCCTCTGACAAATTCCCTAGTTCAACACCCAGGCCCTCTTGTTCCCAGGCTCAGATTCCCACAGGAAGAAGCCATGAGGGGCAGGTGTCCACTCCTAGGGCCAAAGGGGTGGGGCCTCAGCAGAGGAGGGATAGGAGGAAGGGACCATGGCCACTGAGGGGTGCGTGGCTGAGTCCCTACTCCTACCTCCAGCCCCTCCTTTCCTTCCCCCACCTCCCCACGGGGGAGAGATTTGCTCAGGGGGTGACAGAGTTGTGTTTCAGATTCCCCTCCCCCGGGTGTGTCCAGGGAGTGCAATTTGCTGAGAGAGGAGGCAGCGAGGGGTTGGCTCAATGAAAAACCTTTTCCCATCCCTGAAGCCAAATGGCGAGGGTCAGGGAGGATCCAGGGGTCCCTGCAGGAAGGCGGACAGGCAGTTCCCTCCCAGCAGAGGGAGGGCAGTGGGGCTGGGGGCACTGAGCGCTGGACAGCCCCGGTGCCTTGTGTCCTTAGGTGCGTGAAGGTGGGAGGCATCTGGGGCAGGTGGAGACTGCGGTACAGTTTTCTGGAGGACACATCCTGAGCCCCTAAGCCCTGTCGGATGGGGACATTTCAGTCTCTGGGGATGTGCCAGAGGAGGTGTACACATCCCTGAAGGGATGAGGCTGAAGGACACAGGGTCCAAGGGGACGGGGCACGGCTGGCCTTCACCCAGGAAGACACTTGGGCTGGCAGTGCAGAGAGCACCGGCACTGGTGCTCCAGGCTGGGCCCCCAGTCCCACTGGCTGACCCTCTCACCACCACCAGAGGAACCCCCAAACCAAGGACGGCAAGACCAGGCCCCAGAAGGGACGTTTCCCTTCATGGGCTCAGTCCTCGTCACATCCACCCCTGTGAAATGAACCCATGCCCTATGAAATGAGAGTCTTGCCTGTAGACGTCAAGATGGGGACACAGCGGATGTCTCCTCACACCTTTGCTGCCTCTCACTTGGAGACTGGTTCGAAACAGAGTCCCATGCCCCTCATCAGACCCAGGGGTTGGGGCCGGTTCTGCGTTTTCAAGAGATTGCCCGCCCAGGTGATCTGCACATCTGAGAGGCGGTGCAGCCTGGACATTGCCCCCCAGATCCCAGTCTGGCCCCTCTGCCAAGGTAAGCCGAGGTAAGCACCTTACCTGTTCACATCAGCAGTTCTCACCTTGGACCCTGTCTAGGGACAACTGTCACAACTGAGGGGTGCTCTTGGCACCAAGAGGGTGGGGCAGGGAAGCTGCTCAACACCCCACCCCCACCCCTGCACAGAGAATGACCTGATCCCAATTGCAGAGAGTTTTCCTTTAAGATAAATTACGTCTGTGTAATTATTTTGAGAAACTCTATTCTGGGAGACTGTGCAAAGGTCCTGGGGCAGATTGGCAGATTTTTGACAGCAGATCCTGAGAGCCAGTCAACTGGCTGGGAATTATCTCAGCCCCACATTCCCCGTCAGGCTCTATTCCCACCCTCACTGTCTTTTAAGTAACAGCCCAGACCAAGGACCTCCTGCCATGAAGCCGATATGACCAGCTTTCCTCTGCTGGTGATAAAATCAAAGTCAGGCTCAAGTGTCCCAGGTGCCCTCAGGCACACAGTCTTGGTTTTCTCTGCCATAACCTGTTCCCTGATATGGCTGATGTGTGTCAGGGAATAAACGCCAGGGGTGAAGACTGCTCAGGAGGTGGGAGGCTGGTGGTAAAGAAATCTACCAGTGCGGGAGATGCAGTAGATGTACCTCCTGCCAGAAGCCGATATGACCAGCTTTCCTCTGCTGGTGATAAAATCAAAGTCAGGCTCAAGTGTCCCAGGTGCCCTCAGGCACACAGTCTTGGTTTTCTCTGCCATAACTTGTTCCCTGATATGGCTGATGTGTGTCAGGGAATAAACGCCAGGGGTGAAGACTGCTCAGGAGGTGGGAGGCTGGTGGTAAAGAAATCTACCAGTGCGGGAGATGCAGTAGATGAGGGCTTGATCCTTGGATCAGGAAGATTCCCCTGGAGAAGGAAATGGCAACCCACGCCACTAGTCTTGCCTGGAGAATTCCATGGACAGAGGAACCTGGTGGGCTACAGTCCATGGGGGTCACTAAGAGTTGGACACGACTGGTCACACACACAGTTACTGAATTTTAGGTCGTGGAGGTCAGACTCAAGTTAAACTGGGCTCTTCCCCACTCTTTGTCCCCAGTGGGAGAAAGAGGCTGAGGAAAATGCCTCTTTGACTCGCAAGAGAGCTGGTGGGGTTTTATTTTTATTCTTTTAAATGACTCTCCAAGCACATCAGAGGGCCACAGGGCTTCAGCATCCTGTCTCCATGGAGACAGAGCCTGTCTCCAGCCCAGCTCCACCAGCTCAGCCTGGGGCTGAGCTGAGAACCAGGGGCTGTGCAGGGCCAAGGGGTGAGGTGTTCTAGGAGGACACTGGATCCCTGACCCAGATTCTGCTCCTCCTTCAATCCTGTCTTGGGGTGGCTGCTGTTATCAGGCAGGGTAACAGCCATTTACTGAATGCTAAAGGTGCTCCTGGTTTTATGCTGAGCCTCAGCTATTAGCATCACTGAATCCATGCCAGGGGCTTACCTCCTCTTTAGTCCTAACTTGGCAAATAAGGAAACTGGAACTTGGCCGTCTAAAGCATGGGGAAGACGCTGTGGGATTGCGGGAAGCATGTGGGTTCATATCCCAGTAGTCTCAGTGTGTGACCTTGCCCAAGTGACTCAACCTCTCTGGGCCTCAGTTTCCCCTCTGTAAAATGGGTATGAGGGTGACCTCTCCTGAGGAGCAAACTTTAAGGATAGAGAAAAATGGAGAATATTTTAATACAATAGTTTTCAAAAACTAAAAACAATGCTGAAAAAAATCCATGATGAACAAAAAGGTCAACATTTTAAATAGAATCAGAATTACTGATTTTTCCTTTGGCTCATCACAGCACTATGACTGATCCTTTTCGTTTCAAAAAAAAGAAATAGGGGCTTTGCTGGTGGTCCAGTGGTTAAGACTCCATTCTTCCACTGCAGGGGCATGAGTTTGATACTGGATCAGGGGACTAAGATCCCACATGCTATGTGACCAAAAAATAAATTGTAAAAACAAAGAGAGAGAGAGAGAAAAGAAACCTTCTGTATTAGGAAAAAAAACCACAAAGGAAATACATTTAAAATAAAGTCAGGGTCAGTAGACTGACCCCTAGTGGCTGTGTGGTGCTTTTTATCTTACAACCTCTGACCCCAGTTCCTCCAACACTGCCTCAGGGCCTTTGCGTCTGCTTTAGGGCTTCCCCGGTGGCTCAGAGGTTAAAGCGCCTGCCTTCGATGCAGGAGACCCGGGTTCGATCCCTGGGTTGGGAAGATCCCCTGGAGAGGGAAATGGCAATCCACTCCAGTATTCTTGCCTGGAGAATCCCATGGACAGAGAAGCCTACTTAGTATAGTAGGTTACAGTCCACGGGGTCGCAAAGAGTCGGATGTGACTTCACTTCACCTCACCTCACCTTTCTTTCTTAAAGGCCATCCTCTTTAAGCCTTCCCTGAATTTGCCTCCTAAAGCCACCTCTCCACTTCTGTTGCCTCCATTGCATTGAACACAGTATCTGGTTTAGGGGCTTCCCTGATGGTCCAGTGGTTAAGACTCTGCAGAGGGCTATCCCTCGTTGGGAAACTAAGAGCCCACATGCCTTGCAGCATGGCTAATAATAATAAAGTATCTGGTTTATTTGTCTGTACTGATCCCAGGCATTGTGCTGCGGATTGAATCAAGCACTTAGCACAGAGCCTGGTGTTGGAGAGAGAGCAAAGTGACTTGTAAATCAATCAATAAATATATAATGATATGAAGAACTGACTCATTTGAAAAGACCCTGATGCTGAGAAAGATTGAAGGCAGGAGGAGAAGCAGATGACAAAGGATGAGATGGTTGGATAGCATCCCCAACTTGATGGACATGAGTTTGAGCAAGCTCCAGGAGTTGGTGATGGACAGGAAAGCCTGGCGTGCTGGAGTCCATGTTGTCACAAAGAGTCAGACATGAGTGAGTGACTGAACTGAACCAAACGTATTAGAATTCGTTAAATTATCATGAGTATAAATGCTATGGAAGAAAAATGAAGCCTAAGAAAAGAAGTAATGGTGGCTAAATGATTTTAGATCAGGTAGACACAGAAAGTGACGGGAGATTGAAGAAGCGGACCATGTACCATTTGGGCGAAGGGCATTCCAGGCACAGTTGTGCAAAGGCCCTGAGGCAGCAGCACACCTCATGTGTTCGAGAAACAATGAAGTGGTACGTGTGTCTGGAGCAGACTGAGCAAGGGAGAGAGAAAGTGGAGGGGAGGGCAGGGAGGTGCTGCAGGAAGGACTCTGGCTTTAATTTGGAGATGTCTTTGAATATTTTAAAAAATTGAACTGTAGTTGATTTACAATGCTGTGTTAGTTCCAGGTGTACAGCAAAGTGGCTGTGTACATATGTATATGTATATATTCTTTTTCACATTCTCTTCCATTATAAATTGTTACAAAATATTGAATATATATAGTTCCCTGTAGTATAGAGTAGGTTCTTGTTATCTATTTTATATATCTACTAATTATATATATAATATATATAGATATAATATAGATATATAGCTACTAATATAAATAATATAATACTAATATAATATATCTACTAATATAGATAATATAATTTATTGTATCTACTAATCTCAAACTCCTAATTTATATCCCCCTTCCCATTTGGTAACCATAAATTTGTTTCCTATATCTGTGAGTCTATTTGTTTTGTAAATAAGTTCATTTGCCCCATTTTGTTTCAATTCCACATTTAAGTAATATGATATTTGTTTTTCTCTGCCTGACTTACTTCACTTAGTATGATAATCTCTATGTTCACCCATGTTGCTGCAAATGGCATTATTTCATTCTTTTTTATGGCTGAGTAGTATTCTGGTGTGTGTGTGTGTGTGTGTGTGTGTGTGTGTGTGTGTGTGTGTACACACAGACATAAATACCACATCTTCTTTATCCATTCATCTGTTGATGGACATCTAGCTTGCTTCCATTTCTTGGCTATTGTAAATAGTGCTGCTATGTATCTTTGGAATGCATGTATCTTTTCAAATTCAAGTTTTCTCCAAATATATGCCCAAGAATGGGATTGCTGGATCATACGATAGATCTATTTTCAGTTTCTTGAGGAACCTCCATACTGTTCTCCATAGTGACTGCTCCAATTTACATCCCCACCAACAGTGCAGGAGGGGTCTCTTCTTTCCACACCCTCTCTAGCATTTATTATCTGTAAGCTCTTTGATGATGGCCAGTGTGAGGTGACAACCTCCTTGTGGTTTTGAAAGAGAGTTTTAGCAGAGGTGGCGTGATGCGCATAGAGAACTTGGCCCAAATGCATCCATTTCTTTCTAAATATTTTGAACAGTATGTGCCCGTGGCAAGTGTGACCAAAAGTGTTGCTGAGGATATAACACAATGATTGCTGTTTCTATTCCATAAGTTACAAACTTAAAAGTGCTGAGCATAGTATTATCAAAATGCTCTTTCTTGTTGCTGTTATTTTTATTATTATTAATGTTACTATTCTGTCTGCTTAAACATTCTGTGGACAGTCCTGTAAAAGCCAAGTGAGTGCCCTATAGAACTGTGTGCTACTTTTTGTGTTTTTCCTGGTGTTATCAGTGGGAAGACTTCGAGCCACCACGAAGCCCGGTAGGTCCTGCCTAAAGATTTGCCGTCACGCACCCAGAAGGCAAGGGTTACGAGCCCGCTGGCCTCAGTTTACCGGCCGGTACTGGGCGGCCAGGCGGGATGCCGGTTGTGTAGGATGCAGGACATTCCAAGTGCGATTCGGGATAGACGATGCGCGCGGGGGCGCCGCCGCGGCGAGGCGCACTCTGGCCGCCAGGGGCCGCTGCGGAGCCGCCCTTTTGTGGTCCTGATGCTGGCGCGAGCGGGCGCGCGGAGGAGGGAGGAGGGCGCGGGGACCGGGCGGGAGGGAGGCGGGAGGCGGTGTCCGTCGCTCCAGCTGCGAGTCCGCCCGCCGCCCGCTCAGGACATTCCAAGTGCGATTCGGGATAGACGATGCGCGCGGGGGCGCCGCCGCGGCGAGGCGCACTCTGGCCGCCAGGGGCCGCTGCGGAGCCGCCCTTTTGTGGTCCTGATGCTGGCGCGAGCGGGCGCGCGGAGGAGGGAGGAGGGCGCGGGGACCGGGCGGGAGGGAGGCGGGAGGCGGTGTCCGTCGCTCCAGCTGCGAGTCCGCCCGCCGCCCGCCGCCGCCGCCGCCGCCGCCGCCGGCTCGGTCCCGCGCCCGCCGCCCGCCTTCGCCCGCCATGGCCCGCCTGACGGAGAGCGAGGCGCGCCGGCAGCAGCAGCAGCTCCTGCAGCCGCGGCCCTCGCCCGTGGGCAGCAGCGGGCCTGAGCCCCCCGGGGGGCAGCCCGACGGCACGAAGGACCTGGACGCCATCAAGCTCTTCGTGGGCCAGATCCCGCGCAACCTGGACGAGAAGGATCTCAAGCCGCTCTTCGAGCAGTTCGGCCGCATCTATGAGCTCACGGTGCTCAAAGACCCCTACACGGGCATGCACAAAGGTGGGCGCCCGGCTCGCTCCCCTCCC
>SJYC01020739.1:0-15647 GCA_006408675.1 Madoqua kirkii
AGTGGGCAGGGAGGGGGGGTGGGGGGCAAGCCACCAGGCCTGGCTGTGTGGCTTCGAGCTGGGCACGCCTCCCTCCATGCCTCAGTTTCCCCAACCACTCTATCTTCAGGGGGTTAACAGGCTTTTATGAGGTGCTGGGGGCCTTATGAGTGACCATGACATCGTTTCTGCCTTACGTTAGGCAGAGTGCATTGGCTGAGTGCCTGTTGTGTGCGGGTCTGAGAGTCCAGGCAAACAGGAATTCCTGGGGGGCATGATGGAGTCAACAGGCTGTGAAGCCACCTACTAATAGAACCACTATTTCTTCCAGACCCAGGATACTGTGTCGGGCAAAATAGAGAAAAATCCTCTCTTAGACTCCTCCCACCCCCAGATCCCATTTGGTGGTGATGTGTGTGTTTTGGTAGGGGGGCACACAATGAGGAACCGGAAGTTCCAAGGCATTGATGTCAGGGCTGAGATGGTGGACACACATCCGCAGGGACAATCCAGAGGAGGCCCCAGCTGCTGCAAGTGTGGAGACCAGGAGGGCTTCCTGGAGGAGGTAGTTGAAAAGGGAGAACAGTTAGGATGTCTGGTTTCTCTGCATCTTCTTGGCTATGGAAACTTGGGCAGTTGCTTCAACTTTTCAAGGCTCAGTGTTGTCATCTGTAAGAGTCGTGAGACCAGTGGGGCCTCCCATCTTGAGGAGAGTTAAGGGATGAGGGCCAGAATAGTGTTTTAAGCTCTTGACACAGGGCTGGGTGCAGAGCCTATGCTTGTTATGCTGCTAGGCTGAGACCTGAAGGATCTTTTGATGGGGAAAGGTGATCCTGGCAGAGCATGTCCAGGTTAGGACTGGATGGAGTTTTGCCTTGGTGGGGAAATAGCAGAGGGTCCCTGGGTTTCCTTTTGATGACATTTGGTCTCTCTTTAAACCCTGATGTTGGCTGATGAGACCCTGGCCATTAGGAGCACTCAATAGGACCACACTCATTCATTTAGCCAACACTTCCTGAAAGCCTTCTGGGGCCTTGCACCAGGCAGAGAGATCTGAGACCCCCCTAATGAGCAGAGCTACACATTGGCACCTGCAGCTGGAATGGTCAGGGTGTTTCAAAGGGAAGGGATGCAGTGTTGAGAGAATTGGATAGGGAGTTGAAGGCTCTGCCTGGGGAATCCAGCTAGGTGGAGGAGGGGGATGAGAACTGGGGCTTTGAAGGGTGAATAGGAACTTGCCAGGTGGAGAAAGCATTTCATTTATTTATTCACAGAAGCACTTTCTATGTTCTGAGCCCTGTGGTGGATGTGAAACACAGCAGTGAGCCAGCCAGGTGACTGTCTCTGTCCTCGTGGATGTGGGCAGAGGGAACTGGATTTGCAAAGGCCTGGAGGTCTGAAGGAGCACAGCTGGGGTCAAGGAGGAATTAGGTGAGGCATGGTAGTTGAGGCCAGGGAGTCAACCTTGAAGTCATGGACTCAACCCTGAAGGGCCTGTTATGCTGGACTGAGCTTGGATCTTTACTGAGGACACTGGAGAGCCATGGAAGAATTTAGAGCAGAAGAAGATCTCAGACCTGTGTGGAAAGAAAGCTTCATGTCCTGTTAACTGTCATTGCTACCATCAGCCTCTTTCCAGCCTCCCAGCTTTATCTGTAATATGCACACTTCTCACACACCTGGGCAGATACAACAGAAGCTTCCCCTTGGGGTGAGGCTCACGGTGTGAGATGAAAGGGCCACAAATAAACAGACACATGCTTAGGTCACAATGGTTCTTAGAGAACCAAGTTCCCCCCCCCCCCCACAGGGATAGACAAGGAATTAGGGCTCAGAGACAGGCGCCACCCACACTCGAGTCACACAGCAATATAGTTAGGTGTCACAGCTCCCAGCCTGAGACTTGACCCACCTTGGAAGATAAATAAGGGAAGTAGGGAAAGAGACGTGATCGTGGAGATGTAGACTCAAGGCGAAAGCCATCCAGGGTTCCTTGTTCTCCTTGGGTTGAAGGTGACCAGGGCCGGAGGGAGGGGCTGCTAAGTGTGGAAGACATTGACTTGGCAATGTCCTGTTGATCTGGGGTCATGGTGATCATCACTGACATGTAAGTTCTGTGAGGACAGGGACCATGTTCTGTTCACCATTTTGAAGTGGAGCATGTGGATGTACAAAGGCCTAGGGGGATGAGAGGGTGAGGGGGTGCTTGGGAGTGGTGGGGAGGTGGCCTGGCCAACAGATGATATGTAGATGGCTGCAGGCACGAATGGATAGAAGATGATGCCTTGGCAGGTGGATAAGTGGATTGCTGGATGCAAGAGTGGGTAGGTGGATGAAAGCCTGAACGGACTGATAGATATCTAGGTGGATGGATGGGTGGATGGATAGATGGATGGATGGAAGGATGGAGGAATCAATGGATGGATAGATAGATGGAAAGATGGTTGGACAGAAAGATGGTGGAGAATGGAGGAATAGAAGCATAGAGGAATGGACTAGGTGAGTGGACGGATGGATGGGAGGATGGAGAAATGGACGCATGGGAGGTGGGTGGGTGGATGGAGGGATGCATGGAAGGTGGGTGGATAGATGGAGGGATGCAGGGAAGGTGGGTGGGTAGAGGGATGCATGGGTAGGTGGGTGGATGGATGGAGGGATGCAGGGAAGGTGGGTGGATGGAGGGATGCAGGGAAGGTGGGTGGATGGAGGGATGCAAGGAAGGTGGGTGGATAGATGGAGGGATGCAGGGAAGGTGGGTGGATGGAGGGATGCATGGGTAGGTGGGTGGATGGATGGAGGGATGCAGGGAAGGTGGGTGGATGGAGGGATGCAGGGAAGGTGGGTGGATGGAGGGATGCAAGGAAGGTGGGTGGATAGATGGAGGGATGCAGGGAAGGTGGGTGGGTGGATGGAGGGATGCATGGAAGGTGGGTGGATGGAGGGATGCAGGGAAGGTGGGTGGATGGAGGGATGCAGGGAAGGTGGGTGGATGGATGGAGGGATGCATGGAAGGTGGGTGGATGGAGGGATGCAGGGAAGGTGGGTGGATGGATGGAGGGATGCATGGAAGGTGGGTGGATGGAGGGATGCAGGGAAGGTGGGTGGATGGAGGGATGCAGGGAAGGTGGGTGGATGGATGGAGGGATGCATGGAAGGTGGGTGGATGGAGGGATGCAGGGAAGGTGGGTGGATGGAGGGATGCAGGGAAGGTGGGTGGATGGATGGAGGGATGCATGGAAGGTGGGTGGATGGAGGGATGCAGGGAAGGTGGGTGGATGGAGGGATGCAGGGAAGGTGGGTGGATGGATGGAGGGATGCATGGAAGGTGGGTGGATGGAGGGATGCAGGGAAGGTGGGTGGATGGATGGAGGGATGCATGGAAGGTGGGTGGATGGAGGGATGCAGGGAAGGTGGGTGGATGGAGGGATGCAGGGAAGGTGGGTGGATGGATGGAGGGATGCATGGAAGGTGGGTGGATGGAGGGATGCAGGGAAGGTGGGTGGATGGATGGAGGGATGCATGGAAGGTGGGTGGATGGAGGGATGCAGGGAAGGTGGGTGGATGGAGGGATGCAGGGAAGGTGGGTGGATGGATGGAGGGATGCATGGAAGGTGGGTGGATGGAGGGATGCAGGGAAGGTGGGTGGATGGATGGAGGGATGCATGGAAGGTGGGTGGATGGAGGGATGCAGGGAAGGTGGGTGGATGGAGGGATGCAGGGAAGGTGGGTGGATGGATGGAGGGATGCATGGAAGGTGGGTGGATGGAGGGATGCAGGGAAGGTGGGTGGATGGATGGAGGGATGCATGGAAGGTGGGTGGATGGAGGGATGCAGGGAAGGTGGGTGGATGGAGGGATGCAGGGAAGGTGGGTGGATGGATGGAGGGATGCATGGAAGGTGGGTGGATGGATGGAGGGATGCATGGAAGGTGGGTGGATGGAGGGATGCAGGGAAGGTGGGTGGGTGGATGGAGGGATGCATGGAAGGTGGGTGGATGGAGGGATGCAGGGAAGGTGGGTGGATGGAGGGATGCAGGGAAGGTGGGTGGATGGATGGAGGGATGCATGGAAGGTGGGTGGATGGAGTGATGCAGGGAAGGTGGGTGGATGGAGGGATGCAGGGAAGGTGGGTGGATGGAGGGACGCATGGAAGGTGGGTGGGTGGATGGGTGAGTGGATGGATTGGTGGATACCTCCTCAGCATTTAACACCTTCCTCCCCATGAGGTGAATGGGAATGACCATCAGTTTTGCAGGCCAAGAGGTTTTGTTTCTATTCCTGACTCTACTTTCCATTTCTGTGTGATCTTGGACAAACCATCTTATCTTTCCTGAGCCTTAGCATCCTCACTTGTAAAAGAGAAGAAGTATTGAGAGTTATCTTACAGAGTAGTTGTAAGAATTACCATTAATTTGTAGAATGCAAATAGTGGCAGGTTTAATACAATCCCTGTCAATAGCATCTTGCACATCATCGGTGTTAATAAATGGTCAGGTGGCCAGACAGTTAACAACTGTCTGTCTAGTTTCTGGGGTGTGCCAGGCATTGTGCCTGGTTTGGGAGGACATAAATCAGTCTGGGGGAGAAGAGGGATTGACACCAAATGAACAAACAGGTAAGACTTGGGTAGGAGCAAGTTGCTATGGAGGAAGTAAAGAGGGATGTGTGTTGAAGGGTGACAACTTACTGCGGGTGACCAAAGATGTCAGGAGGTGACATCTGGGATGAGCCCTGCATGGCAGATGAAAAAGCTGTTGTTCTAAAGCCAAGAGAAAGGCATTCCAGGAAGTGGACACAGCATGTGCAAAGGTCCTGAGGTCAGAATAAGTTTGCAGCGCTGGGAGAACGGGGTTGGAGCAGAGTGAGCCAGCAGGAGAGAGGGAGGAGGGAAGGGCAGAGAGGGGACTTTGAGCTTTTACAGGTAAGTTGATGGGAGCCCTGGAGGGCTGTGGGTAGGGGAAGGTCAGGGTCCCTTAGGGAGCTCTGAATCTGGGGATGCCCTGCATGGCAGATGAAAAAGCTGTTGTTCTAAAGCCAAGAGAAAGGCATTCCAGGAAGTGGACACAGCATGTGCAAAGGTCCTGAGGTCAGAATAAGTTTGCAGCGCTGGGAGAACGGGGTTGGAGCAGAGTGAGCCAGCAGGAGAGAGGGAGGAGGGAAGGGCAGAGAGGGGACTTTGAGCTTTTACAGGTAAGTTGATGGGAGCCCTGGAGGGCTGTGGGTAGGGGAAGGTCAGGGTCCCTTAGGGAGCTCTGAATCTGGGGAAAGTGAACTCTGGCTCCTCCGTTTTTGAGGTGGGGAAACTAAGGCACAGAGTCCCAGAATATGGTTGGACATTTCTGCCACCACAGTTGAGCTCAGCTCCTCTGAGGGGCTTCTGAAAGGTGGCAAGTTGCCTGGAGGTGCCATGAGGGTAGATTATGTGAGCTCCCTCACCAGTCCTCTCGCTTCCCCAAGCAGCCTTCGGGGGTGGAGTTCCCCACATCCAAGAGGTGAGAAGGGGGCACTCATCACATCCTTGTACCTGACCCTCTGCTAGGAGGAGGGACCCAAGGTGTCATTCCCACCCCAGCTAGGGGTCTCCAGAGCAGCATGATATACGTGGGAAGTGCAGGCTCAGAAAGGGAAGAGCACCTCCCCAAGGACACTCAAGTTCATCACAGCAGTGTCTGTGCTGGAAAGGATTTGTCATCATCTAGAGCTACCCCATGTGGTTAGGCAGGGCTGCAAGGTTGTTTATTCACCTACTTATCCACCCCTTCTCTCAGCTGGTTTTGGTTTTTTTGAGTCCCTGCTATGTGCCACCTTTGAGTGAACTAGACCTACTGTGTGATCAAGAGGAGCGCGATGCGCTGTGAGAAAGTAGACAGAACGCTGAGCAGTCCTAAGAGTGGTGATGTGTAGTGATTTAAAAAGTCAAATCATCTCCTGGTGGGATCCAATAGGGAGGGATCTGGTGAAGTGGGCCTCACCCAGGGCTATCCTTAACCAGGGAACACTGGGCAATGTCTGGGGATATCTGTGGTGGTCATGACAGGGGCTCCTGGATTTGGGTGGGGCCAGGGGTGCTGCTCCATCCCCACAGTGCCCAGGACAGCAACTCCCCCCACACACAGAGGATGACCCAGCCTGGATGTCAGCAGTGCTGAGGGGGATCCTGACCTAGGATCACACTAACATTCTGGCCTGAGCAGTTGGTGGTCAGCGTGGTGTCATGGAGACAATCCCTCAGTGTGTCACAACAGGACCATAGAGTCATCCTGACTCTCCCTGTCTCACACCTCTGCTCCCCTATCCCTCCCTCCTGATGGCTCTGCCTTCTAAACCTCTCCAGCCCATTCATGTCTCCCCCACTCCTCTGTCCACCCTACTTCACCCGCTGGACTAGCCTAGTCTCCTGTCCCCTGATCTCCTAGCTCCCACCCTCACCGGCCACAATCGGAACTTCTCCCAGCAAGCTGAAGGTCCCTGTGCGCACCTGAGTCAGGCCCCACCCCTCCTCTGCTCACAGTCCTCCAGGGCTCACACCTGCCTGAGGGTAAAACCCCAAGTCCTCCCCATAGCCCAGAAGGCCCTTTGTGACCTCTCCTTTCCTTCCTCTCTCTCCTTCTCTCACTCTGCTCCAGACACACAAGCTCCTTTCTGTTTCTTCAGTACTCCAGGAGTGGTCCTGCCCCAGGGCCTTTGCACAGCTGTGCCCACTGTCTGGACCGCACTTCCTCCCTTATCCTCTGTAAACCACACCTTCTCAGTGAAGTCACCTTGCGGACCTGATTTATAATCAGCCACTCTCCAACACTCCACATCCCTTTTTCCTGCTTCCTTTTTTTTCCTCTTTGAAAATGAAAACTTCTGATGTACTGTAGAGTTTATTTATTTTATTTGTGTTTCTCTCCTCCCAGTAGACTAGAAGCCCTATTAAGATGAGGTATTTTTGCCTTTTGTGTTCACTGCTATGTCTCCAGTGCCCAGAGCAGTGAGTGCCTGAAACTCAGCAGGTGGATGGGTGGATGCATAGATGTATGGGTGGATGGAGAGATAGCTTGACGTGTGGGTGGGTGGATGAATGGGTAAATGAGTGAATGATGGATGGATACATGAATGGATGATAAATGAATGGATAGAAGGATGGTTGAATGTATGGATAGATATAAGGATGGACAGGTAAATGGGTGGATGGATGGGTGGGTGCCCTGATGGAGTAACCACTGGTGCAGCGATGATGACTAAATCCATGGGAGGAGTCGACAGGGGTGCAGGCAGAAAGTCATAGGTCCAAATGAACCCTGAGAAGGCCTGTTTGTAATGTGGAGACAGAGGAGGAGGCAGCAACAGAGGCTAAGGAACAGCAGCCAGGGAGATAGGAGGTCAGGCTAGAACAGTGTGCCTGATAGGCATGAGCCCTGGGTCCTAGGTCTTGCCCTCCTGGACAGGAGCCAAAGGGTTCATAAATGGAGGGAGGGACAGTGGATAGGGGAGTGCGGTCCATCAGCCCCTGTGTTCCCAGTTAAGTGGGGGACAGCTTCAGGATGAGAGGATGGAGGAGGAGGTGGAGAGGGCGGCCAGGGGCAGGGGTGGTGGAGAGGTGACCCCACAGTTGAAGGGAGTGTTGCCTATAGTGCTGAATGGATGATGTTGTGATTTTATGGATAAGAAAGTGGAGGCTCAGAGAGGTTAAGTGGCTGGCCCTAGAGCACACAGCAGGAAGGCATTGGGCAGAGTTAGATCCCATCTTTAATCAACAGTTTAGAGCCAAATTTAAAGAATTAGAATTAGGGGTGTCAGTGTGTGGTGAGGGGGTGGGCTCAAAAGGGTTTGAGATGAGGGGTTCACACAGTTGGTTATAGCTGGGGAGGGGATGTTGGTGATCAGAGAGAAATGAAACAGGTTGTCTTTCCTGCCTCTGTTTTCCCAGCACACCTGGCGCATGATCGGTACTTGGGAAATACCAACTGACCCCATGCTGGGCATGGTGAGGGAGGGGAGGCAAGAAAACAAATCAAACAGAGTCGTTGCCCACAAGGTGGTCTTGATATTAGCAGGTCATCTTGGAAGCAAAATCATTCATTTTGCAGTCAGTATTTACTGAGGACCTACTGTGTGCCTGACACTATTTAGGTACTAGGGACCCAAAACTGAACAACCTCCCCCTGCCCCATCCTCTTGGAGTGACATTTCAGTAGGGGAGAAACAAGAAAAAAAAAAGTGACATTTGAGATAGTTCTAAGGGCACCGGAAAATATAGAACAGGGAGGGGGGGCATGTTTGAAGACTGTCATTTGAAACGGAGTGCTTCAAGGAGGTTTCACTGGAGGAGGTGACATTGAGCCAAGACCTTAAGTAAGTAAAAGAGTAAACTGTGCAGAGATCAGAGGGAGAATACATCCCAGAACAGCTCACGCAAAGACCCTGGGGCAGGACCATAAGAGGTGTGTGTGTCTGGAGCAGAGTGAGCGAGGGAGAGAGAGAGGAAGGAGGGGAGGGCAGGGAGAGGAAGGAGTTAGTTGAGCAGGGCCTTGTGGAAGGACATGGGCTTTTCCCCCAGGGAGGTGGGAACCCTGGAGGGCTGTGGGCAGAGGAGGGGCAGGGCCTGACTCAGACGCTCACGGGCGCCCTCTCGTGGCTTCTCTGGGGAGGACAGAATGTAGGGACTAGGCTGGAGCCGGGGACCAGTGGGGAGGAGAAATGAGCAGTCCAGGTGGGGCTGGACAAGGATGGAGACCATGTACAGTGGCCAAATTCTTCCTGGACACGTACTGTGTATTGGGCCCAACACTGAGCACTGGGGCCACATCAGTGACATGGATGCTACCTGTAGCCAATCCTCCTGCCCCAACATCAGTTGGGGATGGGGAGATTTCCTGGAGGAAGAGTGACTCAGCTGGGACCTGCAGGTTGAGGAGAAATGAGCCAGGTAAAGATGAGAGTGAGGATGTATGGACCAAGGAAATGGCAAATTCAAAGGCAGGTCAGCGAGAGGCCAGGTTTATCTGGGATCAGGGTGCAGATAGGGACACCACCAGTGTCCACTGGGATCAGTTTCTAGACCTGTCAACTTCCCTGGAAAGTGACAAAAACCCCAGACTTATGCCTGAATGTGAGAGCTATGAAGAGTAAAAAGGAAAATAATTGTTTTTCCTTTTATTTATTTTTTGAGTTTATTTTGTGTTTTCTTGGTGGGGTTTTGTTTGTTTTGTGTGTTTCTTGGTCACACTGCATGGCTTGTGGAATCTTACTTCCCTGACTAGGGATTGAACCCAGGCCCTCCACAGTGAGAGCACAAAGTCTTAACCACTGGACTTCCAGGGAATTCCCTGTTTTCATCTTTAAAACATTTTTTTTTTTTTTTAGTTCATTAGGTCAGTATATTAAGCTCCCAAGACCTAAGGCATCCCCAGTGCTGTGGAATTTTATGGGGCTCAGAAGCCCTTTAGCCACTCTCAGTTTGCCTTTAGTAGCAGGGGTTGTTTCCGATTTGCTGTGTGACATCAAGAAAGCAGCTCAGCATCTCTGGACAGGGGTTTGCTCACCTGTAACATGAGGATAAAAGTAGTGTGAAGTGGGGCTTCGGCAGAGCTTGGCTCCATGTACACAGATGGTACATTTTCCTGGGCCACTTGGGGGTTTTTGTAGTCAATCCTTTCCATAAAGACCTGCAAACCCTCAGATTCAGCAGGGCCCAAATTAGGTTCCACATCTTCCTTCCAAATTGCTTCTCCTACTGGGTTCCCATCTGTACTGGTTTGTTGGGGTGGCCATTACAAATGACCACAGATTCTCAGCCCTGAAGGGCAGACGTCTGAGATCAAAGCGCTGCTCCCTCTGGAGGCTCAAGGAGGGTCCCTCTGGCCTCTTTCAGCTTCTGGAGGCTCCACACATCCCTTGGCTTGTGTCTGCATCCGTCCAGTCCCTGCTTTCATCTTCCCCTGTCCTTCCATCTGTCTCTCCTCTTTCGTCTCAAATAAGGATGCTTGGCATTGGATTGGGGTCCACCTGGTTGTCCAAAATTGCCTCATGTCAAGATCCTTGATTACATCTGCAAAGACCCTTTTTCCAGATCAGGTCCCATTCACAGATTCCTGGAGTGGATGTATCTTTTCTAGGGGGATCACTATTGAGTGCCTGAAGATGCTCCTCATCTTCTGGGCTTCCCCCAGCCCTGTATCCCTCACTGTGTCTTCCAGGCTGGTGACACACAGGGAGGTGTGTCCATCTCTGTCTCTACCCATTCTGGGAGCCCTAGCATCATCTATCAGTCAAAGTGTTGTCCCCAGAGCTCCAGCTGAACAGAGACTTGTTGCTGTGGAGGGACCATGGCCCCTTCTGCTCCCTTTCTCAGAGAAGAGCATCTCCAGGGCTGAGAGAGGAGCATCCTTGTGGGCTGGGGGGAGAGCCCTTTGTCATGGGTCATGCAGATATGGGCTTAAGTCCCAGCTCTGTCGTTTCTGTGGATGGCCTGGGCCACTGGGAACCTCAGCCTCCTCATCTGTAAGGTGGACACTCTTCTCCCCACCCTCCTGCCATTGAAAGCTCTGTGGGGTCACCCTGGGGCTCTGCTTTTGGGAAGCCTGTATCATTAATGATTCTGTTTATTCATGCATCAAACAATTGGTGTCTAGATTGTCCATGGCCCACAAGGGTCTTTTCATGGAAACACTTAAGGCCACCTTTGTCTTGGAGTATGAAAGGTTTGAAGTGAGTTTTATGAAAGATGATAGAATTGGGTGCCTCTGCCACTCTGTACTCCAGGGACCAAAACCCTAGAGGTGCAGTGGATGGGAGGGAAGCCCACAGCATCAGATATTCCTGGCTTCAAATTCCATCCCCACCCTTTACCTGCTGTGCAGTTATAGGCAAGTCACTTCACCTCTCTGAACCTCAGTTCCTCCATATTGCGTATCACATCCACCCCCACAGGATTGCTGCAGAGAAAAGAGGAGTGTGAAGTAAAGTACCCAGGACAGCGACTGGCCCAAGGGCTCAGTCAACTGGCTGTTTACTGGGACTATTATCATTATCTTATAATAATGGGGGATATTGTGGTGCAGAAGGGTTAGGACCGGGCTTAAACTGCAAGGGTTCAAATCCCACCTCTGTGACTTTGGGCAGACAACTCAATGTCTGTCTGGTGTTTCAGTTTCCTCATCTTAAAATGATGGGAAAGATAGATACAATGGTATCAATTCTTTCTTTTGGGCTAGGCTGAGAGTGCATTGGAGAAGGAAATGGCAACCCACTCCAGTGTTCTTGCCTGGAGAATCCCAGGGACGGGGGAGCCTAGTGGGCTGCCATCTATGGGGTCGCACAGAGTCAGACATGACTGAAGCGACTTAGCAGAGGGTTAAAAGGGTTCATATGAGTGATGTCCCTGTAAGATGCTTGGAACTCACTGGACTTCAATTATTACTATCATCGTTACAATTTTGATTCATGAAATCCCAAAAGCTCTGTTCTTGGAGCAGAGAAGAGAGGATCTTGGTGAGAGGAGGGATCCTCAGGATTTCCCAGCAAAGAAATTTCCTCTCTAGGGGATCTGCTGCTTGCTTAAGCAGCAGTGATAGGGAGTCCCTCCCTACAAAGAACACCATGATGAGATAGATCAGCTGGCATCAGTTGGTAGACTGCTTTCATACATTGAGGAAATCTCTTGTTTCCCAAAGACCGCCCCATACTCATTAGTCCCTGCTCCACCTTGGGTGTCAAGAGGTCAACCTTTGTCCAGACTTTGAAAATAAGGGTGGGTGTGAAGGGAATCTAAGAGTTGAGCCTTTTGGGCAATTGGTTCTTGGAGGTAGGGCTGCCTTCTTGACTCACCCCACCTCTACAGAACCCCAGGGCTTGGCCAGCATGGGGCTTGGGATGTGTTTTGCTGAATACCTGGCCCTACTCTTGTCATGGGGCTTCCCTAGTGGTTCAGATGGTAAAGAATCTGTGTACAATGCAGGAGACCCTGGTTCTACCCCTGGGTGAGGAAGATCCCCTGGAGAAGGAAATGGCAACCCACTCCAGTATTCTTGTTTGGGAAATCTCATGGACAGGGAGCCTGGTGGGCTACAGTCCATGGGGTCACAAAAGAGTCAGACACGACTGAGAGACTACCATATACACTCTTATTGTGGACAAGTCTTGTGTGGGGGGTGAGGGTAACCAGGGTTAGAATCTCTGAGAAGAGGCTCACTCAGTGTGGGCATTGGCTGGGCTGAGAGTTCCCTGGGAGGATCATGTTAGGACTGCTGCTGCTGCTAAGTCACTTCAGTCATGTCCGACTCTGTGCAACCCCATAGATGGCAGCCCACCAGGCTCTGCCATCCCTGGGATTCTCCAGGCAAGAACACTGGAATGGGTTACCATTTCCTTCTCCAATCACTCTAGGACTAGGACACAGCAAACCAGACCCCCAATCCCCAACTGAAATGTGCTCCACGGCCTCTTTACCATTGGATCTAGTCCCAGATTATCTCAGAAAGGTGAGACTATTTTAAAGTTCTTTTCAGGGCAAGGTAAGGCAAGGGCCTGTGGTCCTCCCCATAGACCCTAGGAGAAATTTCTAGAGAAGATACAAATTCCAGGTAGTTGTATCCAAGTGGCTAGCACACAGTTCACGATGCCTCTGATTTTTCACTGTGTGACCCTTGGCAAGTCGCTTCCCCTCTTGGTACCACAACCCCTCATCTGCAGAACAAGGACGATGCTAACAGCTCCTTTGTGGGGTTGTTGTGAGGATTAAATGAATCAATATTGAGTATAAGCTTATTAGCATTAAAAACTAGAGAGCTTTAGAGACTTTCCTGGTGGTCCAGTGGTTAAGACCCCACACTTCCAATTCAAGGGGCATGAGTTTGATCTCTGGTCAGGGAACTAAGATCTCACATGCTGTGCAGTGTAGCAAATAATAATAATAAAGAAAAAAATCTAGGGAGCTTTATTAACATCATTAGATGGCTGTATTCATTGGGAACTCTATTTGTTTGTTAGAGCTGCAGAAATAATGTGCTTAAAAAACAGAAATGTATTTTCTCACAGTCCTAGAGGCCAGAAGTCTGAGATCAAGGTGTTGTTGGCAGGGCCGGCTCCTTCTGAGGCTGTGACTGGGTATCTGATCCAAATCTCCCAGCTTCCGGTGGTGCTGGAAATCCTTGCTGTTCTTCGGCTTGTCAATATATCATCCAGATTTCTGCCTTCATTCTCACATGCCATTCTCCCTGTGTGCCTGTCTCTGGATCAAAGTTTCCCCGCTTTATAAGGGTACCAGTCCTATTGGATTAGGGTCCACCCTAAATGTGATTAGGGTCACACTTCCAGTATGCTGCTGCTGCTGCTAAGTTGCTTCAGTCATGTCCGACTCTGTGCAACCCCACAGACGGCAGCCCATTGGGCTCCGCCATCCCTGGGATTCTCCAGGCAGGAACACTAGAGTGGGTTGCCATTTCCCTTCTCCAATGCATGAAAGTGAAAAGTGAAAGTGAATTTGCTCAGTCGTGTCTGACTCAGCGACCCCATGGACTGCAGCCTACCAGGCTCCTCCATCCATGGGAGTTTCCAGGCAAGAGTACTGGAGTGGGAAGCCATCTTCCAGTATGACCTCTCCTTAACTGACCTCACTTTAACTGTTATATCTGCAACAATATAAGATCATGTTCTGATGTCCTGGAGGTTAGGAGAGTGAGTTGAGTTGATGGAGAAAGGAAACAATTCAGCCCTAATAGAAACTGAAATTCAAGGCTCTGTTTATCAAGAAATGGGTAAATATGACACATTTTCACCAGTTAGAAAAAGAAGCTGGAAAGATAGGGCCAAGAAAACAAGGAGACATTTCAGTACCAGGGACAGCAGCTAGCATGTTTGGGGTTTTTTTGTTTGTTTGTTTGTTTTTAGTGGCTGTTTTTTTTCCATCTATCTGGCTGCAAGCCTTCCAGACAGACCCACAGGCTGGCAAAAGGTTGTTCAGGGTTTATACCTATCCTCCTAGAGCCGACACACTCTGTCTTCTGCATAAAGGGCTCCACAGGCAAGAAAAGACTCAAGCAGAAAGAGCTTTGCCCCTCTTTTATACCTCCCAATTTCTTTCCAGCCATGCCCAATGTCTCTCAGGCCTTATGGCTATTTCCTTAGTGCCTCTGCGTTCCTTGAAGACCCTGGAGATTCCATTCAGAAAATAGAAACTCAAAAAAAAAAGGGGGGGGGGCAGGAAGACGTGTGTTGGGAGAAGAAATGGGCATTAAATATAACCAAAAAAGGATAAGCACACACAATATATAAAGAGGGTGTGTTTGTAGTTATCTCCCATTACAAACTTTTATTCTGGTAAAATATGCATAGCAAATTCTGCCATCTTGACCATTTCTAAATCCACAGCTCAGTGGCACTGAGCACATTCATATTTGTTGTGCAACCATCCCCACCATCCAGAACTTTCTCATCTCTCCAAACAAACTCTGTCCCCATGAAACACTGACTCCTCATCCCCTCCCGCAGCCCCTGGGCCCGCCAGCTACCTCTCTCTGTGGACCTGACTCCTCTAGGACCTCCTTTGAGTGGAATCATCCTGTAAATGTCCTTCTGTGTCTGGCTTATTTTACTGGCCATCATGTCGGCAGGGTTCATTCATGTTGTAGCAGGTGTCAGAATCTCCTTTCTTTGTGGTCCTTGTATAGATGGACAGCGTTTTGTTGTCCATTCATCTGTTGATGGGTGTTTGGGTTGTTTCCACCTTTTTTACTGTCCTGAACAACGCTGCTATGAGCACGAGTGTGCAAATGTCTTTCCGAGTCCCTGCTTTCAATTCTTTGGGGATATATACCCAGAAGTGGAATTGCTGGATCATATGGTAATTCTATGTTTAACTTTTTTGAGAAACAGCCAAACTGTTCTCCACAGCCGCCGCACCGTTTTACATTCCCAACACAAGTTTTAAAAAAATGAATGTTAGAAGCTGTCCTCAGCTCTGCCTAGTGCCCCTTCCCCAGGGCCTCAGGGCACCTCTCAGGCCTGGGTCAGAGACTCCTCCCCACCACCAGGCCCAGCTGGTGGGAGCAGCCGGCGAAGTGAGCGCAGCCCAGCAGGACGCAGCTTTAATTAACTCCAGCCTGGGGCGAAAGTGGTGCCCCCAGAGCTGTTCCCAGGGGCTCTGCACAGAAGCTGAGAAACCATGGGAAGGGAGCTGGGGGTGGAGGACCCAGGACTCGACAGCATCAGAGCAGCCAATGATGGTCTCATTTCAGTCAGTGAAACTGAGGTCCCCTGGGGTTAGAGAGGCAAACCCAGCTCTGAGGCCCGGATCCCTGTCTCCATCCCAAAGAACTTGCCTGCATCTCCCACCCCACAGAATCTTTTAAAATATCTTTAATCTCATTGGCCTTTCTCTGGGCGCCTCCCTCTGCTCGGTTCTCTGGTTCTCTTCGGTCTCTGTCTTTCAACCTTTCTTGTCTCTATGGCTCTCATGCCTCGCACCCCCTGCCCCGACTCAGGTCGTCTTCCAATCACACCCTGGCTCTGGACCACTTTAGAGCCAGCCCCGCCCCCTACTTCTCCTGATTGGTCCTTCCGTTTGAAGCCACGCCCTACCCCTCTAGCTCCGCCCCCGCATCTAGGTTGGTCCATTCCACTGCATCCTCCGAGCATCTGTTCTTATGGGGAAAACTGAGGCGCCCACACAGGTGCAGCGGGCCA
>SJYC01020740.1:0-49652 GCA_006408675.1 Madoqua kirkii
TCAGCCACAGATTTAATTAACAGCTGATTCATCTCTCTGCCTTTCCCGCCTCACCCTTTGGGAAGTGTGAGTATGGGAGGGGAGAGCTGAGCTACTCCTAACTGCCCCACCCCAAAGGGGGCTCCAGCCTCCTTTTTTCTATTTTTAAAATTACAGTGAAATACACATAATTTAAATTTACCACCTTAATCACTTTTCCTTCTTTAATTTCCTAAAGTGTTAAAATTGTGTTTAAATACACATAACAGAAAGTTTGCCATTTTAACCATTTTTAAGTGCAGAAATTAGTGGCTTTAAGTACACTCCCATTGTTGTGCGACCATCTCCACCATCCATCTGCAGAACTTTCTCATCTTCCCAAACTGAAACTCTGTCCCCATTAAACACTGACTCTCCATCCCCTTCCCCAGCCCCTGGCCCCCACCATCTACTTTCTGTCTTTGTGGATCTGACTCCTCTGCGGATCTCCTGTAGTGGTTCACAGTGGAACTTCCTGTGAACATGGGTGCACAGCCTTCTTTTCTCCTAACACCTCTATTTCTCTCCCCTCCAGGCTGTGCCTTTCTCACCTACTGTGCCAGGGACTCCGCCATCAAAGCTCAGACTGCCCTGCACGAACAGAAGACCTTGCCCGGGGTGAGTGCTGGATGCTGCTGGAAAGTGAAGGGGCAGTTGGAGGGGATGCTGTCAGTTCGGGGAAGGCTAAGGTCCTTCCTGGGATCGGCTGTGAGGCTCATCTGCCTCTGAACTCAGAAAGAGACAAATGGAGCAGAGACACAGACATCATCACCTGGATGGGCATTTCTTGTGTGTTAACTGCATCCCAGGCTGTGCACTTCATGTCAGGGTGGTTGTGTGTGGTTATGGAGGCTGCACACTGCCCAAGGGCACCTGACTTCACATGAGAGTATCATTGGAGGATGAGGAAGCATTAGCGGGCAGAGGGTCAGCAGGGGCAAAGGTCCAGGGGCAGGATGGTGCCTGGTGTGTTGGAGGAACAGCCAGGAGGGCTGTGTTCCTGGAGCAGAGAGAGTGAGGAGGAGAGGGCAAGGAGAGGATGGAGGCAGATGTTCAGGGCCTTGTGGGCCTCAGGGAGGAGACTGGACCCTACCTACCTCTCACCATAAGAAGGGAGGGGATTTTCTTTCCTCTTGTCCTTATGGAGCAAGTAAAGCTATGGCTTCTTATGAGATATTTCCCTCCCAGGTGGAGGCTGGCCCAGGCTCTGGACTTACTGGTTCTCTCTTGTCATCCCTGTCCTCTTTGGTTGGGCAGGAGGTCCCTGCCCCCAGGAAAGGATGGAAGGTCCACCTCAGCCTGCCAAGCCAGGTCTTCAGTGAGATCTGTAGCACCCCACCCCATGAGTTTGGGGGCAGGGGGTGTCGCCCTTCCCTCTAGAAATCTCAGGGGCCCTTCAGGATCAAGAGGCTTCAGAGGATGCTTGAGCGGCATCTTGCCATTCCTACTGGGAGTGTAGATGCTACACGGCTGACAGGGGCAATCTGGGGTTCACCTGCCAGGAACAAGAAGCTGTGGCATGAGTTTGACTCAACTCTGAGCAAGCATCCAAAGGTTTGGTTGGTGGCCTCAACCTTCCCTTGCAGAGCAAAGAGCCCCTCTTTGACAGATGAAGCGTCAGAAGTGAGAGCATAAGCTGTGGTGGCCACATCAGCGGGCTCCTTGCTTATGTCCACCTGGTGTTGCAATGTGGCAATGAACCAGTAACTCAACCTCACTGATCTTCAGCAGCAGAAGAGCATAATGCAGTGGGGCAGAGGGAAGAAACTGCTGAGGAGGTCATTGAGGGCTTCACTGAGGAGGTGGCATTTGAGAAGAGACTTGAAAGATGAGGAGGAAGGACATGCTAGGAGAGGGGACAAGATATGCAAAGGTGAGCAAACACCATCTGGAATTCACTCTTCTCCCTCACTTGGACCTTCTGCCCACACCTCCCCAAACCAACAGGAAACTGGAGGGCAGGTCCACCCATAGCACCCAGGGGCACAGTGGAGTTCTGTGGATTCTACTAGTTATCTCCCATGTGTCACAAATTACTCTTCGGGGACTCCCCTGGCACTCCAGTGGTTAAGACTCCACACTTCCACTTCAGAGGGCACAGGTTCGGTCCCTGGTTGGGGGAACTAGGATCCTGCATGCCTCACTGTGTGGCTAAGACTTTTATTTATAAAAATAAATAACAAATTACTCCTTAACTTAGGGGCTTCAAACAATCAGCACGCATTGTGTTACACCTGCCAGGGGTCAGGAACTGGGACATGAGTTGGCTGCACGGTTCTGGCTTCTGGTTTCTCCTGAGGTTGCAGTGGAGTCATCAGCCAGAGCTTCCTGTGGCTGGCAAGTCTGGCCCAGTGCATGGCTATTGGCTGGAGGCCTCTGCTCCTCTCCATGGGCGTCTCCCCAGTGCTTGCTACTTGAGAGACCTCACAGCATGGTGACTGGCTTCCCCCAGGGCATGTGATCTGAGAGTGAGCCAGGAGCAAGCCACAGCATCTTTTTAAAAAAAAATTATGTATTTGTCTATTTATTTGACTGCACTGGGTCTTAGTTGCAACATGCAGGATCTTTAGTTGCGGCATGTGGGATCTAGTTCTCTGGCCAGGGATAGAACCTGGACCCCTGCACTGGAAGCATGGAGTCTTAGTAACTGGACCATTAGGGAAGTCCCAGTCTCAGGGCTCTTTGTCCTCCTCTCTCTGCTCACTCTCCTAGCACAATCCAATTCTTTCATCCATATCTGTCCTGCCAGCCAGCAACTTTTTGTTAAGCACCTACTTAATAGGCCTGATGCTGCACTTCTTTCACCAGTTCTGTGTACATAAGATGCCCCTTGGTGACTCCTTCAGGCACCCCATACCCAGCAGAGCTCAAACTGCCCACAGCATCCCCTTTGAACCAGTTTTCTTCCCTTCCCCTTGCCCCACCCCAGCTTCTTGTGGTCGCTGGCAATCCTTGGCCTGTAATCCTTCCAATTCCTGCCTCTGTTGTCAGGTGGCCTTCTCCTCCATGTCTACATCTCTGCCATCTCCACCGCCTTTCTCTTATGAGGACACCAGTCCAGTCCTGGACACCTAAATCCAGGATGACCTTGTGCACAGATCTGTCACTAATTACATCTATAAAGATACCATTTCCAAATAGGTCTCACTCATAGATTGCAGGGGTTAGGTATCAGACACGTTTTGGGGGAGGACAGCCATTCACTTCACTGCAGGAGGTGACCACAAAATGAATAGCTGGATGGAAGGGTGACTGGGGAACTGCATCTCAAGGGAGAACCAGGTGACCTGTGGTGATGACCTCATGGAGGGCAAACAGGGCAGCTTTCTGGAGGGGGAAGCATTGGAGCCTAGTCTTGAGTGATGGGGAGGGTGATGGCAGATGGGGGTGGTGTGAGCACGGAGCATACTGAGATGTGGAGGCAAGAGTGCGTGTGGCAAGCTGAGTGTGGGAACGCATGAGAACCTAATGGAAGCTTACTGCCCCCAGGGACACTGGGTAATGTCTGAGGACATTTGTGATCATCTTGACCATGGCATCTCACGGGTAGAGGCCAGGGCTGCTGTTCCACACTCTACAGTGCGCAAGACAGCCCCCCACAAGAGAAAATGATCCAGGCCAAATTCAGCAGTGCTGAGGTTGAGGAACCCTGTTTAGGAGAATAAGGAGCTGGTGAATGTTCTAGAACAGTGCTAAGAGAAATATATAGAATGCATACCACATACAGCATTTAGATTTTTCTGGGAGCAGCATTTAAAGAGTAGAAAGAAACAGGTGAAATGAATTTTAATATTTCTTTTATTCTAACCCACTGTCTTCAAAATCCTGTCAAGAGGCTGTCAGTAGGGCCCATGTAAAACTTACTAATGAGATAGTTCACATTCTTTTTATTTCATCCTAAGTGTTTGAAAATCTGGTGTGTGCCTTGCACACCCTTAATCCCTCTCAACCAGAACACTTAGTGGTTATCAGAGATGCTCAGTGTGGAGTTGCATTTTATAAAATTGACAATTGAAAAAGTAGATTCCTTTGCTCAAGTTGTTATGAACCTACTCAGAGCTTTTCCAAGAATAGAGTCAGTTTTTAGACTTTTCTGCAAAGGATCAGAGAACAAATGTTTTCAGCTTTGCCAGCCATACAGCCTCTGTTGCATCTGTTGAAAGCACAAAACAATCACAGTGGTGTGGCTAAGTGCCAATAAAACTTTATTGACAAAAACTGTCTGGGGCGAGGTGCAGAAAAGGGCTGTAGTTTGCCCATCCCCATATTGGGCTATCACCACCCAATAGAATTTACTGGATGTTCCGTCTCTGATGTCCGGTAGGGTGGACACTTTCTCCGTTTGGCTATGGAGCCTTTGAAAAGGGGTGAGTATGACTCAGGGACTGAATTTTATATGTTATTTAATTTTAACAGATGTAAATTTAAACTTCCACTGGCTACATGTGGCTAGAGGCTACCATCCTGAACACTGCAAAGTCTAGAATGTTGTAGTTCAAGGATCAGCCACCATGTTAGACAGTGCAGATCTAGAATGCTCTAGACTGTTCGACAGTATAGACCTCGAATGTTCTAGACCCAGGAGCATGGTACAGCGTCATTATACGTCTAGGTTAGGGAGTTGTCTGTCTCTCTTTGACACCAGATCACAGCTGAGGAGGGGTTAGGGGCCTCAAGCCACCTCTTCTCCTCTCAGGGCTCAGTTTCCCCAGTATTATCATTGTCCCCCAGCACTTTGGGGACACTTCATCCAGCTGCCATGTCAGCAGGGCCCTGGGTCTGCTCTGGCCCCATGTGACGGGCAAGGGGACTGTGTGAGAGAGGAGGGGACTTGTCCCAGGTCAGCCAGGAGGGTGAGCACTACAGCTCCACCCACTCTGCTTCACAGACCTTGAACCTGTGGCTTCTCTGGTTGAGTTTCCTGTAAGCTGCCCCCTGCGCCCTGGAGGTGAGGGCAGATGTTTGATAAATAAAGAGGAGGCTCAGAGCTAGATCCTAGGGACAGAGGGGCTTGGCTTAAATTTTTTTCTTAAAATTTGAAAAATACTGCACATTTAGCGAAAAATGCATGCAACCCAACTGACTATAAAGCAAGCACCCCATTACCACTGTGCACCCAGAAACTACCCCGATCCATGTCCTCAAGCCCAAGCCCTTCTCTCCTCTTCTCATTGGAGGAACCACTGTTCTGACTTTAATGGCAACCAGCCGTTCCTTTTCTTCTGTTACCATGAGGATGAGATTCAATATGATGCCTTGTAGCTTTGTGCTTTGTCATTGCTGTGTGGTATTCCACAGCCTGGATGCACCATTTATTCATCCATCCTCCTGCTGGTGGTCATGTGAGTTGTCTCTAGTTTTGCTGTTAAGGCACAGAGATCCTTGCCAGTGTTTTGCTCTGGGTGGACACATGCCACGTTTGAGTCAGTCTCATACACAGGAGTTCAGGATCCCTGAATATGTGTGTCTTCCAATTCTGATGAGAGAAGGGGTTGACTTTTGGGGTGAGCCTCCCTCCACAAGAACACCCACAGAAATGGAGCCAGTCTTACAGTAGGAGAGCTGGAGTCTTGCTCACTAATCGCACACAGAGACCTGGGGTCTATTGGACAGGAGGACACTTTGCCTGTCACCCTGTCTGAGCACAGGAGTCTAAGCCTCCTCCCAGAGGATGGAGTCTAGGCTGCAGGAGAAAGCCTGCCGTGCAGTCATATGCTGCACGTGCCTGCGCACTGCCTGGGAGACGTGAGCCCTGGGCTGGGCCATGTGAGAGACAAAGACAGCCAGCACCTTTCCTATCCGTGTGTGTGTGTGTGTGTGTGTGTGTGTGTGTGTGTGCGTGTGCGCACGCACGCATGCCTTGGGGGACACAGTACAGATCAACATCTCTGTCCCTTCATCTTTCGATGAACAAGGGAGTGGTCCCAGTGGTTTGCCAGCTCAGTGCATCTTCCCCCGCCTTGGCACAGCTGACGGCCCCTCCCCACCCAGTGCTGTTTTCTGCAGCAAGTGACACACACCTCTTCCAATTCCCACCTCTAATGTGACAGCAGAGTCCATGGGGGATGCAGTTTAATCAGATCTCAGCATTCTGGAATAAGATCCTACAATGAATAACAGAATCCCAGAATAGAACCCAGAATGGACCACAGGACCCTGGAATCCACACGGGGACGATGCCTCCGATTGTCACAGGGATTCTCCCCTGGCCTGTCAAACCCAGGGTGGAGATACTGGGGCTGAAAGAGAGTCCCACTCCGGCAACAAAAGGCAACGGGTCCAGTTCCCACCTCGAGGATGGCAAAGGGCTGGGTGGCCATTTGAGGCAACACTGTCTCTTTGTGAAGCTCTTGGGAGTGAGGGATGAGCCAGATCAGGGAGCAGCCATGCAGCTCATTTGAGCATTCTGGAAAGGGATGAGTTTGAGTTTGTCAGACTGTGAGCCCCCCACCACAGGCCCTCACTGAACCCCTGAACCCCTTTCTGTGTACACAGGAGTATCTGAGGTATTTCCTTTGCAGAACCCTCCCCCACATCTCATGACTTGGCTCAGAGTCAAGCCAGTCCTGGGAGTGAGCAGGAGGCCCCTGAGATGCCAGGTGTCTCAGGATATGGTTTTCGAGGCCTCAGTGTCCACATCTGTAAAATGGGTTTGTGGTGTGTTTTGAGGGTCCTGTGAGCTGGGACACACCAGAGGCTGAGCATGCACTTGGCAAATGCACAGCTGAATGAATGAACTCATGGTCCCAGGAGTCAAGCTGTGGGACTCTGGCCAGTCACGTCTCTTCCCAAGCTCGTGTTCCCGAGCTCGTGAAATGGGGACAGCCAGACACGCCTGGCACAAGCTCTTGGGTTACTTCCCGTGCCGGGCACTCTGCCCAGCACACCTGCCCCACTCTTGCCTGTGGGACAGGAGTCTGGAAACCATAGGTCTTGTCTTGTCTCATCTCGTTTGCCACTTGTGGACCCTATGCTGGGTCTTTCTCGGGAGGAGGTCTTAGAGCTCCTCATCCCAGCCCTGACCCTGGGAACCCCTCCAAAAGAGAAACAGAATGTGTACTAAGGCGGGGGGAGATGCTGTCACCAAGGCAATGACTGGCAAAGCAACTGAAGCAGGGAGGTTGGAGGGGAAGGCTTTAGGGGGAGGTCACATTCCAAGAGGTTTGTTGGGCAAGGGTGGGTGCACAGGGGTGTGCTCCAGTCCATTGTCCTCAGGGTCGGGGAGGAGAAAGGGGCAGGAATGGTTGGGACAGAGCAACAAAGTTGCCTCGAATGCCAGGATAAGGAGTTGGCACTCCACCCCAAGGGCAATAGGGAGCCAGAGCAGAATCTAGAACAGGACAGGGGCTTGTGTGGGAGAGGAAGAGCATGGAATGCTACCCCAGACAGCCCAGATAGGGGTCCACCTGCTTCATCCCCCTCCACACCATCCAGAAACAACCCAGTCAGGGCTTTCTCTGGGCCCCCACACCTTCAAAAGGCACAGCTTTGCAAACCCAGGAGAATATTTGGGGCCCCAGCCTATCTACTAAAGGGTCTTCCTGCAGTCCTTCCCCCAAGTGGCATCAGTTTCCCCATCTCTTATATACATAAGTCAGACATAAAGGACCCTATTTTCCCAACAGTGTATGGCTTGGTTGTAGTCATTTAGCAAGAGCTGGGTGGCAGAGCAAGGACTGGATTCCAGTCACTTAACGTATGCCCGCCCAGAGCCCTAGTCCACCTGATCTTTGGCTGGAGGGATGGCTGGGTTCTCAGAGACCCCCACTCACCCTGAGAAAACTAGCAGGAGATCTGGTCTCTGCTTCTGATTTTTCTCCTCTCCCTTTTTGATTTTGCCCATCTGTAAAAAGGCCACGTTTTCATTTCATAAAGTTGTTTGGAAATTAAATAAATCAACGGACATAGGTGTTGCTCCAATTTGTTCCTCACCCCCCCCACCATGAACTCCTATTCATACTTTAAAACCCACTGCAAATTTTCCATCTTCATTGCATCTCCAGGAAAGTCTTTGGGTCTTCACTGTTCTCTGCTCTAAGCACTCCCAGCACTTGACCCCATGAGTCTGAAAGTGTCTGCGTATCCTTCTGTTTCCCCCACTGCCTGCCTAGTGGAATGCTCCCTGAGGTTGCAGAATTACTCAGCTTGAAGCACATGAGAATGTTGTTGAGTAAGTGCAAAGAGAGAGGGAAAGGATACAACAGTGGGGAGCCAGGGAAGGTAGAAGAGCGAGGAAGGGCATTCGGCAGAGACCTTGGTGGGACAGATGGAGAGAGGGAGCCGGATGTGTGCTCCAGTCCATTGTCCTCAGGGTCGGGGAGGAGAAAGGGGCAGGAATGGTTGGGACAGAGCAACAAAGTTGCCTCGAATGCCAGGATAAGGAGTTGGCACTCCACCCCAAGGGCAATAGGGAGCCAGAGCAGAATCTAGAACAGGACAGGGGCTTGTGTGGGAGAGGAAGAGCATGGAATGCTACCCCAGACAGCCCAGATAGGGGTCCACCTGCTTCATCCCCCTCCACACCATCCAGAAACAACCCAGTCAGGGCTTTCTCTGGGCCCCCACACCTTCAAAAGGCACAGCTTTGCAAACCCAGGAGAATATTTGGGGCCCCAGCCTATCTACTAAAGGGTCTTCCTGCAGTCCTTCCCCCAAGTGGCATCAGTTTCCCCATCTCTTATATACATAAGTCAGACATAAAGGACCCTATTTTCCCAACAGTGTATGGCTTGGTTGTAGTCATTTAGCAAGAGCTGGGTGGCAGAGCAAGGACTGGATTCCAGTCACTTAATGTATGCCCGCCCAGAGCCCTAGTCCACCTGATCCTTGGCTGGAGGGATGGCTGGGTTCTCAGAGACCCCCACTCACCCTGAGAAAACTAGCAGGAGATCTGGTCTCTGCTTCTGATTTTTCTCCTCTCCCTTTTTGATTTTGCCCATCTGTAAAAAGGCCACGTTTTCATTTCATAAAGTTGTTTGGAGATTAAATAAATCAACGGACATAGGTGTTGCTCCAATTTGTTCCTCCACCCCCCCCACCATGAACTCCTATTCATACTTTAAAACCCACTGCAAATTTTCCATCTTCATTGCATCTCCAGGAAAGTCTTTGGGTCTTCACTGTTCTCTGCTCTAAGCACTCCCAGCACTTGACCCCATGAGTCTGAAAGTGTCTGCGTATCCTTCTGTTTCCCCCACTGCCTGCCTAGTGGAATGCTCCCTGAGGTTGCAGAATTACTCAGCTTGAAGCACATGAGAATGTTGTTGAGTAAGTGCAAAGAGAGAGGGAAAGGATACAACAGTGGGGAGCCAGGGAAGGTAGAAGAGCGAGGAAGGGCATTCGGCAGAGACCTTGGTGGGACAGATGGAGAGAGGGAGCCGGAAGGAGGTGGGCAGAGCCGGATGGGTGGGCAGGGGAGACAGGAGGGGTGGGGTGAAGGGAGACCCAGCTCTCCCCGCAGGCCTCCTCCCGGCTTGGGCTTGGGCGGGCAGCGCGAGCAGGGCCCGGCCTCTGGCGTGTGGATTGCCTGGGCGTTGGGCGAGGAGAGCGAGGCGCGTAGCCCGAGCGTGCGCGCGTGTGCGCGCCTGTGCTCTCAGGGCCAGCCGGGCGGGCGGCGGCACATGGATGCCAGCCTGGCGCGCATCTCTAGGCCGGTGGGTAAGGCGAGGCGCGGGTCTGCGGGATGTGGATGGCCGGGCCTCAGAACCTCGACTTTCGAGTGGGGGACTGGAGAGGAAGGGGGTGCCCACCAGGCTTCTTAGAGCCAGGCCAGGACCCCTTCCCTCCCGCTGAGCTGACCCAGGAGGGGGAAGGGACCTCCTAGTAGGAGGCGGAAGGTCCCAGGCTCTGCAGCAGGTGGGGGAGATGGGAAGCAGGTATCCAGGCCGAGAGAACGGGTAAGGGTGGAGGGTGCCCTGATGGGGGCAGGTTCCCTCCCTGTGGTCCTCCTCCCTCGCTCCCTCCCTCGGCTCATCCATCTCCAGAAGATTATATTTAAATATCTCTTTTGTGCAAGGCAGGAGCTGGGCTCGCCCCTAAGAGGCGGTTTCCTGGCAACAACAATTGCCAGCTTCCGTGTGGTGAATCAGCGTTGCCATGGCAACCCCATCCTCATCTGCCCAAGGTGCTGGGAGGGGGGGAGGAGGTGAGGGCCAGCGGAGGCGGAGGCGGGTGGGAGAGGTAGGGGAGAGGGAGAGTGGAGCCCAGGTGCCCCCACCCTCCCATCTCTCCCTTCACTACTTCAGTCTGCCCTCAGCCCAGAAACTTGTCCCATCTGGCTGAAATCTCTCCTCAGGCCTCCAGCTAGAGGGGTGTGGTACCTAGGTGGAGAGGATCTAAGATGTGTGTGCGCGCGCACGCGTGCATATATGCGTTTGTGTGTATGTGTGTGTGGTAGGGGAGGGAGATGTGGTTGGGCCTTTCCCAGGTGGTCAGGGTCCCTCTGAAGGTGTGGTTGGGTGGCAGGAGCATTGCTCTGGGGGAAATGGGGGCCAAGATGGGGGAAATAGAAACCCCTTGAGTTCTGGGGCTCCCAAGGCTGAGTTCCCATTGAGGAGGCCCATATATGCTTCAGACACACACTTGAAATGGGGGAGCATATCAGATGAGGGGGCCCATCAGGGGAGAGGGAGCAGAAAAATACCTCTCCAGGCCTTGATTTTGACATCCGTAAAAAAGTGGTAAAAATTGTGCCCCTCTCTCTGAAAACTTGCCGGGCAGCTGTGTTGTGATTAGAAGACACTTATCAAGTATCATCAAGTACCTCCGAATGGCTATGGGGATCTACTCCAAGACTGACTTGGGAGGGGGGCTGGGTCCAGCACTCATTCTGACCCCGGGCCTGGTGGAGAGGGACCAGGCGCCTTTCTGGCAGGTGTTGACCACTTCCTTCTGGTCACTTCAGTTCCGCAAACTCCTTTGATTCTCTCTCGTACCCTGCCCTGAAGGGTGGGGAGTAATGTGATGGTCTCAGTCTGGAGCAAAACAGAAACATGGAGATACCTCCTGCCCTGAGGCAGAGAGAGGAAGGGCCCCAAAAGGTGGAAGGATTGCCTGCATGGGGACTTTTGAACGGGATGAACAGCATACCAGAGACACCAGGTTGGGAAGAAGATTCTGTCCTAGAGCCAGGAGAGAAGTAAATGCCACCCAACCCCACATCCCTTCTGTTCTGAAATACTTGTGTTAGCTCATACCCAGGGCTGGGTAAGTTGCAGGAGCGGGAATTAGGGAAGAATTTCTTCCACCGAGTAGTTCATTGGTTTCTTCCAGTTTCAGTGCTGGAGGGTGGTGGACAGATATGTCCAGAACAATGAGGCCAGATTGAAGGCTGGTCCATTCAAGTATGACAGTTCTCCTGACTTGTGGCTCAGGGAGCTGGCTAAAACTAGCTGCCTTGGTGTACCAGTCAGCTGGTGCTGAGTAATAAGCTGCCTCAATCATTTTATTTATTCATGATTCCGTGGGTTGGCAAGCCCAGGATGGGCTTACCTGGACAATTTGGCTGATTCGTTCCGAGTCATTCATGCAGCTGTAGTCAGTTGGGGTTTGACTGGGGTTAGCTAGCTGGGACCCCCATGAGTTGTCAGCAGGGCATCTCTGTGCATGAGATATCATATCCTCCAGTGAGTCACCTGGAATTGTCCACCCTGAAATCTCCACAGTTCCAAGATGGCCAGGTCTCTTGAGGCCAAGACTTGGGACTCCTACTACTTCACTTCCACTATATTCTATTGGTCAAAACAAGTTGCATGGCCAAGTCCAGATAGAAGAGGTAAAGAAATAGACTCTGGTTCTCAATGAGAGGAGCCACAATGTCCCATTATATACAGGGACCACAGGAGTTGTGCCATCTTGGCAAGCAATCTATCATACTTCGGGGAATGGGGGCGGGTGCAGCAGGGAGACTTCCTGGATGAAGGGGTATTGTTCCTGGGTTTTGAAGGCAAAGTAGGAGTTTTTCAGGTAGCAAGAGTAAAGCCCTGGAGGTAGGACCATGTGTCATTGGGTGTGACTGAGGTGCTGGTTGCTGCCAGAAGCTGGTGGGGTGCTGAGGCTGGGGAAGTGGGCAGGAGTGCCTGGCAGGGCTCAGATGAGCTCCCACCACGCTACCCCCACTGTCCACCTTGACCTCCCTCCCCTTCTCTTCACAGATGGCGCGGCCAATCCAGGTGAAGCCTGCGGACAGCGAAAGCCGTGGAGGTAGTTGTCATCTCTCCATGGCTGCCAGGCTGTGGGTTGATGGAGGAATGGGAGGAGAGAAATCCTTGCACAAAAGGTGGTGGGAAAGGCAGAGGCGCCCGCGAGGGTGGGGCAAGGTGGTAGAGAAGGAAGGCACGGGTCCCTCCTTCTAACTGCAGGGACACAGGCCCAGCTGTGGAGGGTATGGCCAGGCCCTGCTGCTTTCCCTAGAACTTGAAATACCTGATTCATTTCAGGTTGCAATGATGGATATCTTCAGATGCAGAGGCACTGGGGGACCCCAAAGGACTATGGATGGCTTTCTGGGTTGTGTGTGTGCACAATTGGATATATGAGCCAGTGCATATGTGTGTATGTGAGCATGCATTCCTGGGTATGCCTGTGTGTAGATGTGTATGGGTGTGTGCACATGGGCATGTGTTTTTTGGCTGGTTCAGTGCCTATCTGTGTGCACATCTGTGTGCCTGGGCTGTGCATAGGTGCATAGGTGTATGTATGCAAGCGTGTGTGCTTGACTGTTCTAGGCTGGGAATGTGGGTGTGCAGGCTCAGTGTTGTGTCTACGTGAGGCTGGACCTCAGGATGGGTGTGTGCCATCAGGAGATGCTTGACTGTCCCCCATGGGATCCAAGACTAGCCATTCTTAGATACTTTGGCCCCTCCTCCCCATCTCAGATGGACGGAGAGCACTCAGCCTTGGAGATGGGGTGTGGGGCAGGGCTGTTAGGACTTCTGTGTATGCATAGGAGTGTGGTAAAGCCCATCTGGGCTAGGAGCCCATTTTCACACTCTCAACCTGGCTTCCAGTGGGGGTCAGAGATTGGAGAGGGGGCTCTGCATGTTTTCATCTCTGTCTGTCTCTCTTTGTCTCTCTCTCATTCTCTCTCTCCCTCTCCCTCCATCTGTTTTTCTCTTACTTTTTCTCTCCTCCTATCTCTCTGGTTCTCTCAGAGCCTCTCTGTGTGTCTCTCTGTCTCTTCCTGTTTCTCTTTGCCTATCTCTGTTGGTCTCTCCCTGTCCCTCTCTCTTCCCTCCCACCCCCATGAATGACAGCTGCCAGAGAACGGGTTTCCATAGCAACCCAACTCACCATTCCTCTCAGAGGAAGCTGCCTGGTCCCTGATTACAGGGGAGCAGTGCAACTCCCTCGGCAGGCAGGAGAGGGCTCTAGTCCCTCGCATGAGAGAGGCTGGGCCAGACTGGCCCCTGGCCTTAGGCTTGGGCAGGTCCCAGCCAGGCTTCCAGCCAATCCCAGGATCCCCAGACACCTGGTCTCTTGCACACTCATGACTTTATTCATTGATTTTTTGCTTCTCCGGAGCCCTGGGAAAGTCCGATGGGGAGCTCTGCTGGGTACTGTGAGAATGCAGGTGCCCTCAGTGCTCACCGCTGCCTAGAAAATTTAGATGGCAGACAGACATAAACCCAGGCCAGGCAAGGCATAGACCCTAGTACTGTGTGTGGGCTTTGTGAAGAACTCCGACAGGTGCAGGAGCCCAGAGGCGGGAGTAGCCGTTTTGCCCAGAATGGGGAGCAGTTGGGCAGAGAGGGCATTCTAGGCAGAGGGCATTGAATGAGGTGGGAGGCATCAGCCACGTGGGCGGGTGAGAAACACAGGCAGGGAAAGCGCGAGGCTGCGACCTCCTTCACACGCGCAGAAGAGGGCCCCGGGGAGGTCCAGGGGTCCCGCTCCATGCCCCGGTGCCTCCGCTTTCTGCTGGAGGGATGCGGAAGTTCCCGGAGGCTAGGACTTGGCTGAGGTGGTGTCTCCGCCCACAGGGGACCGGAAGCTGTTTGTGGGGATGCTGAACAAGCAGCAGTCAGAGGAGGACGTGCTGCGGCTGTTCCAGCCCTTCGGGGTCATCGACGAGTGCACCGTGCTCCGGGGACCTGACGGCAGCAGCAAAGGTGACCGGCTGGGGGCGGGGCTAGCTCCGGGGCGCGGCTGGTGGGATGGGGCGGTGCGGGCCCAGGTGAGGGAGGCTGGATCCGGGAGGCGGTGCAGGGCTTGTGAGGAGGGGCCGGGCTTGTGAGGAAGGACTGGCCCACAGTGGGCGTGGCCTGGCACGTGGGGAGCAGGCCGGCAGGATGGGGTTCCTCTAGGCACACAAAAGGGCGGGGCTGGCCCAGGGGGCGGGGCGAGCAGAGGCTGTCTAGTCTCACCTGGTCCCACCCGCCAGCCCAGGACGTCCGGGGCTGCCTCCTGTGTCTGTATCCATCAGACTATTTCTGTCTGGATTTGCCTGTGTCTTCTGGACTATCGGTCTACCTGTTCCTACTTACTCCACCGTTCCTATAAGGTTGTACCGTTCAGGAATGATTGTTTTATGATCTCCAGCAACTTGTTTTCTGGTCTGCTCTGTTTGAGTCTTCAGGTGTCTGGTGATCTCTGCCTACCCGATTCTATTTGTTCAGTTTATCTGTCCAGAACTGGCCTGTCTCTGCCCTTGTGACTCTATCTTACTAGGACTGAATGTATTTGATGGTCCTTGTCTATTTATTTGCCTGGCTGTTTTCTAAAAATTGAGATATGATCACATACTGTAATCACATACTGCCGAGGCAGGAGGCGCAAGAGACGTGGGTTTGATCCATGAGTCAGGAAGATCCCCTGGCAGGGGATATGACAACCCACTCCAGTATTCTTGCCTGGGAAATCCCATGGACAGAGAGCCTGGCAGGCTACAGTACAGGGAGTCACAAAGAGTTGGACAAGACTGAGTACACACACAAACACACACATACTGTAAAATTCACCTTTTAAAAGTGGACAGTGGGAAAAAAAGTGGACAGTGAAATGCTTCACAAAATTCACAGAACTGTGCAACTGCCATCATTGTTGAATTCCAGAACGTCTTTACTCCTCTTCCTCAAATTCATATGACCCTTCCATAGCCCTCTGTCTGGAACTGTATCCTATGACCATCTGTCTGGATCTGCCTGTGTCTAGTGGTCTCTGGTTGTCTGTCTGCCTGATCCTGCCCTTGCCCGATGACTCTTCATCCCCAACTGTCCAATTCTGGTCACATGGGTGTATCCATCTGGGTCGGAGTGTACCTCTGCCTGAGTGTGTCCACATCTTTCTCTTTGTCTGATGGTTTGTCACTTTAATTCTGCCTATCTGATTATAACTCTGGATCTTGTGGTACTGGTGGCTGGTGAGTGTTCTCTAATTGTGTCCCCTTCACTTGTTCTAATGAGCAGTTCCTGCCTTCCTACCCTGGGCACTGCCTCACACCCTCTGATGATGTGTTGGACAAACAGTTGTCTTACTGTCTGATTCTTTGCTGTCCCACTGTCTGTCTGAACATATGGCTGCCTGTCTCTCTGTTGTCCGACCTGTGGGCTGCCCATGTCCATGCTGACCTGCTGTGCAGGGCTGCCAGCCCCTCTCCTGTGTCCCCTCACTCCTCCCCTTCTCTTGGAGCAGGCTGTGCCTTCGTGAAGTTCTCCTCCCACACCGAGGCTCAGGCGGCCATACACGCCCTGCACGGCAGCCAGACCATGCCGGTGAGTCAGAGCTGCCCTGGGCAATTTGGGTCAGGGTAGGCAAGGGGGAGGGGCCTGGCCTGACCATCCCAGCCATCTGGTAACCCCTGGCCCTTCTTCAGAGAGGTGACAGGGTGGGGAGGAAGAAGTGCATCTCTGATGGTGGTATGACTGGGTATATGTATGTACTTGTGTGTGTGTGTGTGTGTGTGTGTGTGTGTGAGCGTGCAAGTGTAGACTATGCAGAATGTCCTACCAGTGTTGCTGCCCATGTGTGAGTATGTGTGGGCCAGTGTGTGTGTTGGTGTGCACATGTGTGCATGTGCCCGAGAGTGTGCTTCCATGTCTGTGAGCATGTGGTTGTGAGTAGGTGGGTGTCAGTGTGCACATGAAGTGTGTGCAAATGGATATATGTTCACATGTATGCTGATGCATATGCACATTTATATACTGTGACTGCATGCATGCAAGTGTGTTGAGTGGGTGTGCTCATGTGAGTGCACATATGTAAGTTATATAGGTAAATGCACATGTGTGTTTGTGTGTGAGTGTGCCCAGTGATATGGGGGGAATTTGCATGTGCCCGAGAGTGTGCTTCCATGTCTGTGAGCATGTGGTTGTGAGTAGGTGGGTGTCAGTGTGCACATGAAGTGTGTGCAAATGGATATATGTTCACATGTATGCTGATGCATATGCACATTTATATACTGTGACTGCATGCATGCAAGTGTGTTGAGTGGGTGTGCTCATGTGAGTGCACATATGTAAGTTATATAGGTAAATGCACATGTGTGTTTGTGTGTGAGTGTACCCAGTGATATGGGGGGAATGAGTGCATGTGTGTGTGCATCTGTAAGAGTATGTGAGTATGTGTGGAGGGGTGAGCACATGTGTGTGAATGTAGACAAATATGTGTGTACATGTGTGTGTGAGTATATGTGCATGTATTGTTGAGTGTATGGATGTGTGTGAGTGTGGATGGTGAGTGTGAGTCACTGTGGGTGGAATGCATGTGTGTGTGCAGATATGTGTGAGCCCCAGAGGAACAGGAGGGGATGGGGCTGGAGGGACCTGCAGTTCAAGGCCAAGAAGCTTGGGATTCCCCCCAGGGCAATGAGGGGCCCCCCAGGGTTTCCTCAGGAGAAGCAAGGGGCAGGCCATTTGGAAATGTCTTTGTGGAGCCAGTGTGGGAGATAGGCAGGTGGCAAGTCTAGAGCTGGGAGCTGGTGGGCCTGCAGCCATGAGAGGCTGGAGGAAACCACTCAGGTCTTGGAGGTGTCCTTGCCACCCAGAAAAGTGGCCCTGGGAGCCTCCATCACTGTACAAAAATGTCCGAATCTGCCACAAGGAAGACAGGCCTCAGGGAATGCACTCTCCTTTCTGTTGTTCTGCAACACGGTATGAAGAGCAGGGCAGTCTCAGATCCTCCCTTCTCTTGCTCTCTGGGTCACTGGGCATCAGTTCTAAGTCCCTGGATAGGGAGGAATCAACTCAATCCAAGGTCAAGCTTTCTCCTGCTCAGAGCTGTCCACTGATGGAGCTGGTGAGTGGAGAGGCAGTGAGCTCCCCATCAAAGGAGGTATTCAATTTCTCAAGTGATTGGAACCTCACCTGTTCTCAGGTGTGGGCAGCTATAGAATTTTTGTATGGGCCTTCATTGTTCCTCTCCAGCACTTGGGTTTTCCACATTTTTTGAAAGTATGGCTAACAGTCAGGTCCTCCCCTGCTTCCCAGAGGCAGCCCCTACTGGGCCTGGGTGCCCCACTTGTGTGCATGGCAGCCTACAAGGTCAAGTGTGAGACCCAGGATGCTGATCTCCAGACTAGTCTCACTGTGGCCCCTGGGACCTTGAGGGAGGGGCTGAGGTTGCTACCCACACCCCCACACTCCCCTCAAGGTACCTCAGAGTCCTGGCAATGTCCCCCTTCTTTCCCTCCCTGCTTGCGGCCGCCCTTGCAGGGTGCCTCCTCCAGCCTGGTGGTCAAGTTTGCCGACACAGACAAGGAGCGGACGCTGAGGCGCATGCAGCAGATGGTGGGCCAGCTGGGCATCCTGACTCCATCCCTCACCCTGCCCTTCAGCCCCTACAGTGCCTACGCCCAGGCTGTGAGTGACCAGCGGACACACTCCTGTCTCCAGTGGGGCTCCTGACACCGCTGTTTTGAGGGCCCAGCTCGGTGTTTCTCTCTTTCTTTCTCCATCTAGTCTCTGTCAAGTGCCTCTGCCTCTTTGTCTATCTTTCTGTTTCTTGCCTAGTCTCTGACTCATGGCCTTATTCTGGCTATGGCTAAGTCCCCAGATCCAGTCCACTTCCTGATCTCAACCCCAGCTTAGCCCCCGACCATGAACTATGCTCTGAGCCCAAGCTGAACCCCAACTGACAGGACCCCAGGCTCAGCCACCAAATCCAGCCTGAGCCACAACCCTGGGTGAATGTCAAATCAAGACCCAGTCTTGGGTTGACCCCCAGGGATCTGGCTGTTCCCCAAATCTAGATAATCCCCAATTCTAGCTAAACCTCCAGGCTGACTCCAAACAGACCCAGCCCTGAGTGAGTTCAACATTGGTGAGCTTGAGACTTCTCTGGAAGTTGCCATGCCTCCATGCCTCCAATGCATAGTGCTCAGGTTCAATCCCTGGCTGGGGAAATAAGATCCCACATGCCGTATGCACAGCACAACCAAAACAAACAGAACACATAAAAAAACATTGGCTGAGCCCTGGTCTCAGACTAAGTTCTGATCATAGACTGAGCTCCAGTCCCTGGCTGAGCTCTGATTCCTAAATGATCCTTGAACATAGTCTGAGCCCTGATCCTATGCTGATCCTTGATCCTGGGCTGAGCCCCAATTCCTAACTAAGCCCTAACCTGACCTGAGCCAAGACACCTGGCATGACCCCTTGCCCCTGTTTCTGGAGGAGTGGCCCCTCAACCCCATGAGCCATGCTCTAAGGCCAGGTGCCACTTAGACTGTGTACCTGACTCCCTCTCCACCCCCAGCTCATGCAACAGCAGACGACGGTCCTGTCCACATCAGGCAGCTACCTGAGCCCCGGCGTGGCCTTCTCACCCTGCCACATCCAGCAGATTGGCGCTGTCAGCCTTAACGGGCTGCCTGCCACACCCATCGCCCCTGCCTCTGGTGAGAGTCTGCCAGGGACCCACAGATGGGGGGCAGAGCCGGGGCTATGACTCTTAGCCTTAGCTGGGGCTAAGGCTCCCTATGATGCTCTTCCGCTCCCCAGGACTGCATTCACCCCCGCTGCTCGGCACTGCTGCTGTGCCCGGCCTCGTCGCCCCCATCACCAACGGCTTCGCAGGTGTCGTGCCCTTCCCTGGTGGGCACCCTGCCCTAGAAACCGTATATGCCAATGGCCTTGTGCCCTACCCAGGTAACTTGGGTGGTCCCCTGGGGCCAAGGAGAGTGGCAGGGTGCAGGGAGGGTGTCCCTGGGACAAGCATGAATCCCTTTGCCTTGGTGTCTAGGGAACAAAAGTATAGGAAGCAGGGACTTTTAGGTTAATAGATACTAGCTATGGGTGCAGAGGGGCTTCCCTGGTAGTTCAGCTGGTAAAGAATCCACCTGCAATGCAGGAGACCCTGGTTTGATTCCTGGGTCAGGAAGATCCCCTTGAAGAAGGGATAGGCTTCTCACTCCAGTATTCATGGGTTGGCTTAGACAGTAAAGAATCTGCCTGCAATGCAGGATACCTGGGTTCAATCCCTAGGTTGGGAAGATCCCCTGGAGGAGGGCATGGCAACCCACTCCAGTATTCTTGCCTGGAGAATCCCCATGGACAAAGGAGCCTAAAGGGCTACAGTCCATGGGGTCAGAAAGAGTCAGACACGACTGAGCAACTAAGCACACACACACACATGGGCACAGAGAAGGGGGTTAAACATAGGGAGTTTGCAGTCAGACCTTCCTGGCTTCAAATTCCAATTCAGTGGCCCTTGTGGGGAGCTTCTTTACATCTCTGAGCCTCAGTTTGCTCATCTGGAAAATGGGACAGATAGTATCATTCATCTCATGATGTTGCTCTGATCAGGCAATCAGTCTGTAAGATGCTAACCCATCTCCTGGTACCAAGAAAGGTACCATCAATCTTTACTATTAATCGTTACCATTTGGGATCAATGCCCATATTCATTCATTCATTGATTCATTCATCCAGGATTGACCATGCACTGATTTGTTGCACTGGACTCTGCCCTACTGAAGCAGAGGTCTCACCTTTCTCTACCTTATACCCTGATTTCAAGGCAAATGTCTTCCCACACCTTGCTTAGGTGAAGTTTGTCATCTGGGTTTCCACCACTGAGAATCTGTTTATTTTTATTTTGTAATAATTGGCACTCACAGGGAATTTCAGACATAGTACAGAGAGGTCCTGGTTACCCCTTACCCCGTGTCTCCGGATGTTAACATCTTACATAACAACAGTATGTTGTCAAAACTAGGAAACTGGCATCAGTACAGTACAATGAACAGACCCTGTTCAGACTTCACTATTTACAGGCACTTGTGTGTGTGTGTGGTTCATTAATTTAATTCATTTCATCACAGGTATAGTTTTGTGTAATCACCACCACATTCAACATACAGCAGTGTTCCATTACTACGAAGTAATTCATTCATGTGACCTCTTTACTGGCTTATCTCTCTGCCCTCACTACCCTATCTTCTAACAACCTCTCTCCATTCAAGGAGATTTTTAGTTGCCTTGACAAGCCCTCTCCTCCTGCTGTGTCCTCCACTAGGGACTGTTGGAAGGTCACAGTCACATAGGGGGTCCATAGGCTGTCTGATGATCAAGGTGTAGGGAGGGAAAAGGGGGAAGAGATGTGAATGGGTGTGATGAGGACCAGAGACCTGGAGCCCTAGAATATCCAGAGGAAAAAGGGGGAGGAGCAAGGGAGTCTGGATGGGGACAAAGAATTGGGAGTTAAACCTCTCTGGAGTCAGAGAAAACTGGATTCGAGTTGAGTGGCCCTTTGCCAGCTGCTGTTTTCCCACCTGTAAGAGGTTCCCTGAGCTTCAGTTTTCCTCACCTGTGGAATGAGGGTCATACCTATAAAATGTTTATTCAGAAATGAAGCCGGGGTGGATGCTGTGGGGTGGATGGAAGACTTCTGCTGCCCCCGCCCCACTGAGCCCCTCGTCTGCCCCGCAGCTCAGAGTCCGACGGTAGCCGAGACCCTCCATCCTGCCTTCTCTGGAGTCCAGCAGTACACAGGTAGGGAGGCAGTGCGGCGCCCGAACGCGGGGCATCCCCCAACCCCTGCCCTCAGTTTTCTCCCTGGGCTAGCCACTCCACGCCCCTAGCTGCGCTTAGATCTGGTTCCACCCCTCAGGGCCGCCCTCTCATTCTCCCTTCCCTCTTCTGTCTAGCCATACCTCCTACTTTATGGCTTGGCCCCCGCCTCAACCTCCTTCGACTTTTGGCCCTGTGAAAGGCTTTATTTCAGTTTGGGGGACTAGGGATTATCTAAAGTTTGTCAGTTCTCTGGAGCCTGAGGATCAGCAGAAGTGTGGAGCGTCTGAATGTGAGATTTTATAGACAAGAGCTCAGGGCACCCTGCCTCCCCTCCTCGCTGTTTCCACACCCCTTCTTTCTGGGTGTCAGGGTGCACCCCTCCCCCAATAGCTGGAGATACCAGCTGTGGGCTCCGGACCCATGCCCCTACCCCGGGGGTCGGCCTCCTCTCCTTGGGGGCTTTATGTCTTTCTCTCCCCCCACCTGCAGGTCCCGAAGGCTGTAACCTGTTTATCTACCACCTCCCCCAGGAGTTTGGAGACACGGAGCTGACGCAGATGTTCCTGCCTTTCGGCAATATCATCTCCTCCAAGGTGTTTATGGATCGGGCCACCAACCAGAGCAAATGTTTTGGTGAGTCTTTGCTGTGGGCGCCCCTTCCTTCTTGCCACCCCCTGAACCGCAGGCCCCTTGCCCTGGGGGCGGGTGTTGTCAGCCATGAGACAGGTCTGGTCTGAGAGAACCACATTCGGGGACTTCTCTGAAGGTCCAGTGGTTAGGACTCTGTGCTTTCACTGCTCAGGGCCCGGGTTTATCCCTGGTTGGGAAAGTTAAGATCCCACAAGCTATGCAGCAGGGTCAAGGGAAAAAAAGAAAGAATCACATTTATGACCAGAACAAGCACTTATTAAGCACCTACTGTGTAACCAGCACTTAGCATGAGTCATTTCTAAGATTCCTTTGTTCATTCATTCATTCATTCAACAAATAGACACATAGGGGCTTCCCTGGTGGTCCAGTGGTTAAGACTTCGAGCTTTCACTGTGTGTGTGGGGGGAGCACAGGCTTGATCCCTGGTGGGGGAACTAGGATTCCGCATGCCACAGGGTGCGGCCAATAAATAAATCAATAACACAAGCCCTATATAAGATTAAACAAAAAACCCAAGTAGACATACAGTACACCTACTGTGTGCCAGTGCCCAGCACAGTGCCTGGCACAGATCGGTGAAGGAAGCCAACAAAAATCACAGCCCTGCCACTCTGCCTGTAGAACTTTCTCTGAGATGTGTATAAGAGACAGTCCCAAGACCTGTCGTGGCCCCACCCTCAGCCACAACCACGCCCACTCTGCTCTTTCCTGTGGCCTTGGCCCCTCCCTCAGACTGTCTTTCCCAAGTGACCACGCCCTCTCCTTCTTCCTAAAACCTGGCCTTGGCTCTGCCCTCAGTCATGGCCCCACCCTTCGAATATGACCCCTTTCCCTTCCGCTCTTCCCTGATGTCTTAGTACTTCCCTCAGACCAACTCTCCCCTGTGACCACGCTCCTCCACCGTCCCAAGACCCATCTTGGCCCCACCCCAGGCTGTGACCTCGCCCCTCAGTCTTAGCCCCGCCCCACTCGCCCACCGGCCTCACACCAGTTCCGCCCTGTGTCTCGCTCCTGGTCTCTGCAGCCATGTACCCTACTGCGGCCATCACGCCCATCGCGCACAGCGTCCCCCAGCCGCCGCCCCTCCTGCAGCAGCAGCAGCGAGAAGGTGAGGGGGCCGCCACCTCCCCTGGGCGCCAGCCCCGCCCTTTGACCGCCCCCTTCCACCTCCAGGACCGCCTGGCCTCGGGGAACCGCTCCGGCCTGAGGTCCAGAGAGACGTGCGTTCAGTTCCCGTCATCACCTGGGTGTTTGGGAGGCAATTGACTCTTGGTCTCTGAGCCTCCGTCTTCTCCTCTGGAAAGTGGGAACCGGGATAGTCCCGACTGCAGAGGGATAGCAGTGACCCTGTCCCCACCAGGAGCTCTCTCCAGAGTAGAATGACTTTTTTTGAGTTTGAGGTCAGGGGGTGCAGTGATAAGGGTCTCTGGTGAGATGAGGATTCCTCAGTAAAGTCAAGTGGGAGAGTCGGACCGCGGGGATTCAAATCCACCCAGTGCTGACTTGAGGCATCGTCAGGAAGGCACCTCCCTGCTCCATGCCTGTTTCCTCATCGGCCACACTGCGACCACCCTACCACGAGGCCTTGCTGGGGAGTGAGCAGCATGGTTCCTGACACATAGTAGGCACTCAGTCTGGGAGGATTTTCCCTAGTTGGGGCGCGGGCAGGGGAGGGGGGAGCTGGGTCCGGTGACCAGCCAGAAAAGTCCCCCGATCCCCGAAGGACATGGGAAGTTTATGGATGGCCTCGCCTGTAGACTGAGTTCTGTGAGGTTCTGTTCAATTCCTTGCCCAGCAGGGTGCTGTGGGTAAAAGCTGGTTCCGATGCCGTCGGTGCTGCTGTAACAGGACAGGATATCTGCTTTCTGGAAAGCCACCCGAGTTCCAGAGTCTCACAATACCAACTGCAAGGCTCGTGGGGGCAGTTGGGTCAGGGTACACCACTCAAAATGTTGCCTGTGGGAGTTCTCTGGTGGCCCAGTGGTTAAGACTCTGTGCTTCCACTACAGAGGGCACAAGTTCAATCCCTGGTTGAGAAACTAAGATACTTCATGCAACCCTGGTGTGGCCAAAATTTTTTTTTTACAAGTTGGTTGTTACATGGCAAAAAAAAAAGACCCTAATAAAAATGGTAGCACCGTTTTATGCATGTTAGATGATTAAGAAATCCATGAATAGTACAATAAATTGGGCATTCGAAGTTTGCACAGGGAAGTGGCGTCAGATGGGTTGTAGCATGTGAGTTACCGTGAAGTGATGGAAAGCTTCGTCTGAAATCAGAGGGGAACAGGTCTTCCTCCTGATACACTTGGAGAACTGAGAAAGGTGGTGGATGTTGCAGCTGCGTTTGCATATGTGTGTGCATTTTGCTTTCTTATGAGGCTCAGTTCAGCTAGGTGTGGTTTTCTGCCTTCACCTAGTGTTTCTTGGTGTTGAGCTAGCACACAAGCAAACACAAAATTCATGTTTGCTCACAGTTGTTCTGTAACATATCAGTTGTGTGGAAACACACCTGTATTTTAAAAACAAGCACATTAGGGAATTCCCTAGAGGTCCACTGATTAGGACTCTGCACCCTGCCGTGACCCCGAGTTCAATCCCTGGCCGGGGAACTAAATGCAGGCAGACCTTGCGACATGGCCAGACAAACAAATAACCAAACAACAGCAAACAGGCATATTAGCAGAACTGTGGTCCTTATCAGGAAGGTAGGGTGGATGTGAATGTGTAATCTTGAATTTTGTATTTTCTGGGGTGGGGAATGTTCATCGCGAGTGTTGGGATTTCTTGGTGGTTTGAGGGTTACCTTTGTTTTGGGAGACCTAGGAGAAGATTGTCTGTACGTTCAGGATTAGCAGCAGATTTGAGGACTAAACTGGGTAATCAAGGTTTTAAAATGCTCTTATTATTTATAGTTCTTATATGAGCCATGCACTGGGGATTCTTCGGGAAGGAATGATTCTGACGGTTAGCTGTGCTTTAAAAAATTATTTCTGGTTGGTATAGCATATCATTTAAACATGACCAGTGGTTTCAGGATATCTGAGATTCGGGACTAGAGAATGATCTTTTTATTTCCCTACATTTTATTTTTGCATCAGTTTTGAAATTATCCAAGCTTTTAAAAATTGGCCAAGATTTGGAGGGTTATCCAAGGTTTTGAAAATTATCTGAATGTTTGGGGTTTGGGATCGGGGAGTTACTTGTCTTATTCTAATCTGTGATCATTAGACTTTCAAAAATAAACCTTTCCATTTAAACCAGTTTTAGAGATATGGAGTGATGGCAAAGCTAGTACAGAGTTTCTGTTATACCCTACAACCAGTTCATCTGATTTCTGTCAATGACCAGGAGTTTGAGGTTTAGGGGTTTTCTGGGGGGTGTTGAGGTTGTCTGGGAGTTTTGGATTATCTGCAGCCTAGGATGAAAGGCTTTATTTCAGTTTGGGGGACTAGGGATTATCTAAAGTTTGTCAGTTCTCTGGAGCCTGAGGATCAGCAGAAGTGTGGAGCGTCTGAATGTGAGATTTTATAGACAAGAGCTCAGGGCACCCTGCCTCCCCTCCTCGCTGTTTCCACACCCCTTCTTTCTGGGTGTCAGGGTGCACCCCTCCCCCAATAGCTGGAGATACCAGCTGTGGGCTCCGGACCCATGCCCCTACCCCGGGGGTCGGCCTCCTCTCCTTGGGGGCTTTATGTCTTTCTCTCCCCCCACCTGCAGGTCCCGAAGGCTTAACCTGTTTATCTACCACCTCCCCCAGGAGTTTGGAGACACGGAGCTGACGCAGATGTTCCTGCCTTTCGGCAATATCATCTCCTCCAAGGTGTTTATGGATCGGGCCACCAACCAGAGCAAATGTTTTGGTGAGTCTTTGCTGTGGGCGCCCCTTCCTTCTTGCCACCCCCTGAACCGCAGGCCCCTTGCCCTGGGGGCGGGTGTTGTCAGCCATGAGACAGGTCTGGTCTGAGAGAACCACATTCGGGGACTTCTCTGAAGGTCCAGTGGTTAGGACTCTGTGCTTTCACTGCTCAGGGCCCGGGTTTATCCCTGGTTGGGAAAGTTAAGATCCCACAAGCTATGCAGCAGGGTCAAGGGAAAAAAAGAAAGAATCACATTTATGACCAGAACAAGCACTTATTAAGCACCTACTGTGTAACCAGCACTTAGCATGAGTCATTTCTAAGATTCCTTTGTTCATTCATTCATTCATTCAACAAATAGACACATAGGGGCTTCCCTGGTGGTCCAGTGGTTAAGACTTCGAGCTTTCACTGTGTGTGTGGGGGGAGCACAGGCTTGATCCCTGGTGGGGGAACTAGGATTCCGCATGCCACAGGGTGCGGCCAATAAATAAATCAATAACACAAGCCCTATATAAGATTAAACAAAAAACCCAAGTAGACATACAGTACACCTACTGTGTGCCAGTGCCCAGCACAGTGCCTGGCACAGATCGGTGAAGGAAGCCAACAAAAATCACAGCCCTGCCACTCTGCCTGTAGAACTTTCTCTGAGGACAGAAATATTCTATATCGCCACTGTCTGAGCCATCCACTCCATGTAACTGCTGAGCATTCGAAGTGTGGCCAAAGCACCGAATTTTTTATTTTACTTAACTTTAATGAATTTCAATTTCAATAACAACTCATGGCCAGTGGCTGCCAACTGAATTGGAAAGCACAGGTCCAGGGGAAGAAGGTGCAAATAAATAGGCAAGAATACTGGAGTGGGGTGCCATTCTCTCCTCCAGGGGACTTCTCGACCCAGGGATGGAACCCGAGTCTTCTGCATTGCAGGCAGATTGTTTACTGTCTGAGCCACCAGGAAAGCCCAGGATATAGGCCAGGGTGTTATAAATGGTATAGAGAAAAATAAAACTGACAAGAAAATATAGACTGATAGGAGGAGGTAGTGCTTCAGTGAGGCCTGAATGATGAGGAGCCAATCATAGCAGTGTCTAGGGGAAGAGTGTTCTAGGCAGAGAGAACCACATGTGCAAAGGCCCTGGGGCAGGACAGGGCCTGGTGCATTGAAGGAACAGTGAGGAGGCCCCAGTGTCTGAAGCAAAGAGAGCCAGGAGGAGAGAGGGAGGAGAGGAAGGCAGGAAGGGGAAGGGCAGGTCATGAAGGGCCTTGTGGGCTACGGGGAGAACTTCGTTGACCCCAGACACAGAGGATGTTAAGGTTCAGAGATGTGTAACTTGCCCAAAGTCACAGGCAAGAACCTAAATTAGAAACAATCTGTTTGACTCCAAAATCTGGACTCTGAACCCCACCCTGTCCTCTGGGAAGGGCTGATTCTTGACTGTTTATTAAGCTCCTGCTGTTTAGTCACTAAGTCGTGTCCAATTCTTTGCAGCCCTATGGGCTGTATACTGCCAGGCTCCTCTGTCCATGGGTTTCCCAGGCAAGAATACTGACGTGGGTTACCATTCCCTTTTCCAGGGGATCTTCCAGACCCAGGGATCGAACCCAGGTTTCCTGCATTCGCAGGCAGATTCTTTACCACTGAGCCACCTGGGAAGCCCTGCTATATATACTCATTATCCAACCATAAAAGGAAGAATTGTCCCCATTTACATGAGGAGGAAGGAGAGGTACAGAATGGTCAAACAACATGCTTGAGGTCACACAGAAAGTTAGGAACAACAACCCCGCCTCTACCCAGTACCCAGCACCCCTGCTCCCACATCCTGCTTCTCAGTTCAGTTCAGTTGTTCAGTTGTGTCTGACTCTTTGCGACCCCATGGACTGCAGCATACCAGGCTTCCCTGTCCATCACCAACTCCCAGAACTTGCTTAAATTCATGTCCATGAAGTCGGTGATGCCATCCAACCATCTCATCCTCTGTTGTCCCCTTCTCCTCCTGCCTTCAATCTTTCCTAACATCAGGATTTTTCCAATGAGTCATTTCACATCAGGTGGCCAAAGTTTTGGAGTTTCAGCTTCAGCATCAGTCCTTCCAATGAATATTCAGGACTGATTTCCTTTAGGATTGACTCATTTGATCTTCTTGCAGTCCAAAGGACTCTCAAGAGTCTTCTCCAACACCACAGTTCAAAAGCATCAATTCTTCAGCATTCAGCTTTCTTTATAGTCCACCTCTCACATCCATATATGACTATTGGAAAAACCATAGCTTTTGACTAGACAGACCTTTGATGGCAAAGTAATGTCTTTGCTTTTTAATATGCTATCTGTGTTGGTCATAACTTTTCTTCCAAGGAGCAAATGCCTTTTAATTTCATGGCTGCAATCACCATCTGCAGTGATTTTGGAGCCCCAAAAAAGAAAGTCTCTTGTGGTTTCCATTGTTACCCCATCTATTTTCTGTGAAGTGATGGGACCAGATGCCATGGTCTTAGTTTTCTGAATGTTGAGTTTTAAGCCAACTTTTTCACTCTCCTCTTTCACTTTCATCAAGAGACTCTTTAGTTCTTCTTCGCTTTCTGCCGTAAGGGTGGTGTCATCTGCATGTCTGAAGTTATTGATATTTCTCCTGGCAGTCTTGATTCCAGTTTGTGCTTTATCCAGCCTGGCATTTCGCATGATGTACTCTGCATATAAGTTAAATAAGCACAGTGACAATATACAGCCTTGACGTACTCCTTTCCCAATTTGGAACCAGTATGTTGTTTCATGTCCAGTTCTAACTGTTGCTTCCTTACCTGCATACAGATTTCTGAGAAGGCAGGTAAGGTGGTCTAGTATTCCCATTTCATTAAGAATTTTCCAGTTTGTTGTGATCCACACAGTCAAAGGCTTTGGCATAGTCAATAAAGCAGAAGTAGGTGTTTTTCTGGAACTTTCTTGCTTTTTCTATGATCCAGCAGATGCTGGCAATTTGATCTCTGGTTCCTCTACCTTTTCTAAATCAAGCTTGAAGATCTGAAAGTTCATGATTCATGTACTATTGAAGCCTGGCTTGGAGAATTTTGAGCATTACTTTGCCAGCGTGTGAGATGAGTGCAATTGTGTAGTAGTTTGAACACTGCCTTTCTTTGGGATTGGAATGAAAACTGACTTTTCCAGTCCTGTGGCCACTGCTGAGTTTTCCAAATTTGTTGGCATATTGAGTGCAGCACTTTCACAGCATCATCATTTAGGATTTGAAGGCTCAACTGGAATTCCATTACCTCCACTAGCTTTGTTCATAGTGATGCTTCATGAGCCCCACCTGACTTTGCATTCCAGGATGGCTGGCTCTAGGTGGGTGATCACACCATCGTGGTTATCTGGGTCATGAAGATCTTTTTTGTACAGTTCTTCTGTGTATTCTTGCCACCTCTTCTTAATATCTTCTGCTGCTATTAGGTCCATACCATTTCTATCCTTTATTGTCCCCATCTTTGCATGAAATGTTCCCTTGGTATCTCTAATTTTCTTGAAGAGATCTCTAGTCTTTCTCATTCTATTGTTTTCATCTATTTCTTTGCATTAACTAAGGAAGGCTTTCTTATCTCTCCTTGCTATTCTTTGGAACTCTGCATTCAAATGGGTATATCTTTCCTTTTTTCCTTTGCCTTTAGTTTCTCTTCTTTTCTTACCTTTTTGTAAGGCCTCCTCAGACAACTATTTTGCCTTTTTGCATTTCTTTTCCATGGGGATGATCTTGATCACTGCTTCCTGTACAATGTCATGAACCTCCGTCCATAGCTCTTCAGGTACTCTGTCTGTCAGATCTAGTTCCTTGAATCTATTTCTCACTTCCACTGTATAATTGTAAGGGATTTGATTTAGGTAATACCTGAATGGTCTAGTGGTTTTCCCTACTTTCTTCAGTTTAAGTCTGAATTTGGCAATAAGGAGTTCATGATCTGAGCCATAGTCAGCTCCCAGTCTTGTTTTTGCTGACTTTATAGAGCTTCTCCATCTTTGGCTGCAGAGAATGTAATCAGTCTGATTTTGGTTTTGATAAATCTGGTGATGTCCATGTGTATGGTCTTCTCTTGTGTTGTTGGAAGAGGGTGTTTGCTATGACCAGTGCATTCTCTTGGCAAAACTCTTAGCCTTTGCCCTGCTTCATTTTGTACTCCAAGGCCAAATTTACCTTGCCACATATCTCTTGCCTTCTTACTTTTGCATTCCAGTCCCCTATGATGAAAAGGACATATTTGGGTGTTAGTTCTAGAAGGTCTTGTAGGTCTTCATAGAATAATTCAACTTCAGCTTCTTCAGCTTTACTGGTTGGTGTATAGACTTGGATTACTGTGATACTGAATGGTTTATCTTGGAAACGAACATAGATCATTCTGTCATTTTTGAGATTTGCATCCAAGTACTGCATTTCAGACACTTTTGTTGACTGTAGGGCTACCCCATTTCTTCTAAGGGATTCTTGCCCACAGTAGTAGATATAATGATCATCTGAGTTAAATTCACCCATTCCAGTACATTTTAGTTCACTGATTCCTAAAACGCCAGTCTTCACTCTTGCCATCTCCTGTTTGACCACTTCCAGTTTACATTGATTCATGGACCTAACATTCTAGGTTCCTATGCAGTATTGTTATTTACAGCATCGAACGTTACCCACATCACCAGTCACAACCACAACTGAGTGTTGTTTTTGCTTCTGGAAGCATCCTGCTTCTAGGAAGAAGAAAAAAATTTCTGGAAGAAAACCTCCATAACATTCAGCAGTCACGGGGTCACATGCCTTCTCTGAGCCTCAGTTTCCTCATCTGTATAATGGGAGGTGTGTGTGATATGAAGACACCCCCCTAGCTCGTTTCCAGATTCCCATATGGCCCCTCGTGGGCCTCAGCCAGACCCCTCAGCCTTGATCCCACCATCTCTCTGCCTGACCTGTCTGCCTCTCCCACAGATCTCAGGTACCCTGCCCCCAAATGCTCACACATGTGGTTCCCCTCCCCCTGAGGTGGCCCCCAGCCCCTGTAGGCCTCTGCAGAGTTCCCTAGGAAGTCTATGAGAACGAACAGGTAAGGGGTAAGAGTAGGGCTGGGTGGAGGGAATTATGTGGTGGAAGCTTAAGGTGTGTGTGTCAGGAAGTGGTGCACAGGAGTGTTTCTGATGGTCCAGGTTGGGGGATATCTGGGGCTGGAATGACTGATGGTGGCAAAGAGAGAGACAGACACAAAAAGAGAAAAGAGAGGGAGGGAGAGACATAGAAAAGAAACACGAAGACACACACACAAGGAGAGAAGAGAGACAAGGACAGATGAACACAGAAACAGAGAGGAAGAGTCAGATGGACAGACAAGACCCCAGATGGATGGAAGGCTTAGAGGAGGCAAAAGGTAGGGATCCAGAACCTAGAAGGAGGTGTGCCTGGGGTGGAGGAGGGAGACTGGCGTTCCCTGGACCCCCAGAAGCCCCACCTGTCCCCTTCTCCTCCCATTGGTTGGGAAGCCTCATCAGGCAGAGCCCAGGTAAGGAGTGAGTGCCCTATCCCCAGAGGCATGCAAGCCCCCAGGGTTTCAGAACCAGATCAGGACTGCTGTGCGTGTTCTGGGAAGGCCCCCTACCTCCCCTGGGTCGTCTGCTCCTGCGAGCACACACCCCCGCCCCCAGGACCCCACAAGCCGGGCAGCCAGGGCTGCAGCACTGGAGTGAGCCGAGGACGCCCACGTTGCCCACCATCGTGGGTCCACCCCGGTCTCCGCAGGCTTCGTGAGCTTTGACAACCCGGCCAGCGCGCAGACTGCCATCCAGGCCATGAATGGCTTTCAGATCGGCATGAAGAGGCTCAAAGTGCAGCTGAAGCGGCCCAAAGACCCGGGACACCCCTACTGACCGGGCCCACAGCCACTCAGAGGCTGCGGGCTTGGCCCAGGTGAGCCGCTAGGCGGCCCTGCCCCTACCCCACCCCCACCCTGTCTTGTCCGCACCCTCTCCTCATTCTCCAAACCCTCCCCAGGCTGGGGGGATGCTGCAAGAGGCTTCAAGGAGCCCCCAGGTTTGGTTGACAGGGACAGAGCTGGACAAAGACAGCCCCTCAGTCCTTTCAACCCCCTACCCCCACCCCATGGTCAGGGCTGGAACTGGAGCAGTAAGATGAGGGTGGGAAGGGCAGTTAGGGAATCTTTCCTGGAGAAGGCTTTGAAGGATGAATAGAAGTTCACCTGAGAGGCGGGCATGGTCTGGGGTGAGGCGGGCTGTGGGGAGGGGCTTTTGTCCTGTCCTAAGAATCAGTTCTCCCGGCTAGGCCCCTTTGGGAGCCCTTCCTTTGGCACAATTCACACCCAGTGGGTTGATGAAAGAGTGGAATGTTTGTCGCACCCAAGAGCATGCCAGGGTTGAGGATGGGGGCGGAAATCCTCTGAACAAATGAACAAATCCCCTAATGTCTGCACCATCAGAGTGAACGACCCTGTCAACTCATCACTTCTTTGGAGGCATGAACCGTGAGCCTCCAGGGCCAGTGGGGAAACTTATAACTGGCTCCAGCCTCGACAAGCCTCATCTGTGAAATGGGCTCATGCATGTCGCCTCTCCCAGGGGCTGCAGGGTGGATTCACGTGGGCACTCGGTGTTTTTCCAGCTGAGCCCAGGACCTGCCACCTGGAAAGCTCTTGATAACTTATTTCGATTTTTCTCCACTAAACCCTCCATTGCCGCGGTCATCACAGAGGCTCCCCATCTTGGGGTCTGGTGTGAAGTAGGTGTTCAGTGAGGGTCTACTTCCAGACCCTCTGACAGGGCAGCACTCACAGATTCGAGGGTTGTGGGTCTTTGGGGGCATGCTCAGAGACTCGCTACCCGAAGCCAACATCTGTGATCCGCGTGCTTTGAACACTCTGACAGCAAGTCTTTACTAAGCACCTACTGTGCACCAGGCGAAATGGGGGTGGGGCACTGCTTCATGGAGCAACAGGGAGCAGGGGAGAGGAGACGGAAAGAAACAAATATTTGTGCCCGGTGGCCAGACGAGGACATGGGGCTTAGCAATCCCTCCAAGCCATGTGTGTCAACCTCCAAACCCCAAAATGGACTCTTTCTGCAAAGATAGGGGTCCTTGGGGATCCCAGATCCCAGTCTGGCCAGGGCAGGGGAGCGGGTGGGAGGTGATTTGTCGGCCTACGTGCCCACCCTCCCCCTCTCTTCATGAGGCGCCCTAACGCCCCTCCCTTCTCCGCCAGGTGAGGGGCCTTCCCACCCCAGGAGGGTTTCCCGCTTCCAACTGATCCAGGACTTTTCCGTAAATTACAACAGAGTTTGGACACCAGCCCCCTCTCCTCCTCTCCCTACTCTCCTGCTCCCCTCCCCAAAATGTGAAACGCTGCCCAAGGCCCCATGGAGTGGGGAAGGGGCTTCATGGTCTTCGGGGGACTCCTGAGGTGGGGGCCGAGGATTCACTACCCCCTCCACGGAGATTTCCTCGCTTCCACCCCCTTCCCACACACACAACCTTCATGGCTTCCCCAAACGAAATTGCAACTTTTCCTATATATATATATGCATATATATATATAGAGCTATAGACAGTATATATATTTTTTGAGTATAGATCATGGGACCAAACTTTTCTGACTTCTTTCCATCCAAGAGAAGGTGACCCTGGGCCAGTCACCCAGCAGGGACGCTCAGAAGGGCTGAGGCTGGCGGGGCAGCCTGGTGTCCCCCCACCTCCCACTGTCGTGTCAGACCAGGGCTCCGGTCAAGCACTGGGAATCAGCCAACGAATGCGATATACCTCCAGGACTTTTGACCCCCCGCCACTGATAATTCTCATGGGCCTGAGGGCTCAGCCGGCTTCAGTGTCCCTGGTCCTAGCTGCAGCTTCCTGAGCCCCTGCCCCCGCGTCCCAGGGCCCTGCCTTCTCCGGATGCAGGCACAAAAGAGACCCCTTGGCCTCCCCCAACCCTTCCCCCCACCCCAGTCATAGCCTTACTCATGTGGCCAATAGCCCTTAGCTTTCCGTCGGGGGCAGACAGGGCTGGGGGAAGCCCCCTCCACCCCTCGAGCCCCCTCCCAAGGGCAGGCAGCCACCCTCCCTGCCTTTGGATCACCAGCCTGGAATTCACTATGTCATGACCAAGATCGCCACGTGCACCGGAGGAGCCCAGTGCGCGCTGGCCCAGCACCCCTTCACCGGAGATACCTCTACAAAGAATTTTCTTTTTTTTGGTCTTTCTGAGCAGGTACAAAGAAGAAAAGAAATGGGGGGGGAAATCAAACGACAATGGATTTTTTTGTTTCCTAGTTGGGGCGGGGAGGGATATCCCGTGGGGCGCCTCTGTATAGCTACTCAAACCGTGAAAACCCCCCTTGAAGCACAGAATCAAGTTCTTTTTTTTTTTTATTGGACGTCCGGTGGGGCCTCACGCCAGACGAGGCACCAGAGAACTTCATAAGCTCAAGAGAAAAAAAATTTTTGAAAAGAAAAAAAAAAGCATTCCCTTTTGTTTCTACCAAAATGTGTTGACAGACCCAGAAAAAAAAAAAGGCAAAAAAAAAGGAAGAAAAAAACATAGCAAAAAAAAAAAAAAGAAGAAAAAAATCTTCTGACAAACCTGTTTCGATATTCCAGAGTTTGATAATTGTTCCAAGACCCTCTATAGTGTGCCTGTGTTCTGTGAGTCTGCGTGTGTGTGTGTGTGTGTGTGCTCAGGGGTCACGGGGCTTCGGCTATGTCCTGCCCCACCTGGCCCCCGCCAGGCCTGCTTGGGACTGCGTGCCGGCGTGCAGTGGTGTGTGTCCTTTGGTCCATGTTTACTGGCTGTAAATACCATTTTTATACTCCACATCAGAGACCGACGTGATTTGTACAATGTACTATATTTCTGCTACGAGTAATTTCACGAAGTTTCAACTTGCAAAACTGACTTTTGGAGACAAACCGCCACACACACACACACACACACACACACACACACACACACACACACACACAAAGAGGAGAAAAGGACTTGGAGGGAACTTTGAGTTGACTTGCTTTGAATCTCAAGGTCCTTGTCACTGTGGCGTGTTTCAGGTGAGAAGCTGCAGTCATCACCTTCATGTCCAAAACACCTCTCTTTGGTCTGGAGAAACTGAAAGTTTATTTAATAAAAGTTTTACTTGCTAAAGGACTGAGCCCTCCCTCATTTGCCCTCCTCTCTTCGATAAAGACCATGTGCTTCCGGTCAAGTCGGGTGCCTGGGCTAGAGATGAATCTGGATTTAGAGTGAGAGGTGTGTGAGGAGACGGGTTTGATGTCCCCACAGCTGAATTCTGACAACCATCCAGACGCTGAAGAAATGGAGCGTTCTTTCTCATGAAGAGCAGGTCCCTAAATGTGTTGAGTACACGTTCATTCATTCATTCAACAAATGTCTACTGTTTATTGAATGCCAACTGGGTGACTGTGGCTTCCCTGGTGGCTTAGTGGTAAAGAATCCACCTGTGAATACAGGGGATGAGGGTTCAGTCCCTGGATAGGGAAGGTGCCCTGTAGAAGGGAGTGGCAACCCACTCCAGTTTTCTTGCCTGGGAAATGCCATGGTGAGAGGAGCCTGGTGAGCAATAGTCCATGGGATTACAAAGAAGTCGACACCACTCAGGGACTAAAACAGCAACAACTGAATGGCTGACCCCATGCTGGCCATCAGGGACATAGCAGTGACCAGATGGTTCTGGGCTCTGGCTTTAAGGAGGCAGCCAGGGGTGGGGGCAGGGGAGACACTGTACAATACGTATTTTTGTAATTGGGATAAAATTCACCATTTTCAAGTATACAATTCAGTGTCATTAAGTACATTCACAATGTTGTGCAACCATCACATCTATCTAGTCCCAGACGACAGAGTTCCTCACCCAAAAAAGAAGCCCTGTCCCCATGCACACTCACTCCCCAGCCCCTGACAACCAAGAGCCCACTTTCTGTGGATTTGCCTGTTCTGGATGTTCCTATCAAGGGAATCACACATTGTGTATCCTCTTTTTCTTAAAAAAAATTTTTTTATTGTGGGCATAGCTGATTTACAGTGTTGTTTTAGTTTCAGGTGTAGAGCAAAATGACCTTGTGTCCTTTTTAAAAAATATGTTTATTTGGCTGTGCCGGGTCTTAGTTGCAGTACATGGGGTCTTTAGTTGCGCCGTTTGAACTCTTAGTTTTGGCATGTGGGATCTAGTTCCCTAAGCAAGGGCAGACCCCAGGTCCCCTGCATTGAAAGCACGGAGCCTGAGCCTCTGCACCACCAGATAAATCCCACGGCTTTGTGTCCTTCTGTGTCTGGCTTCTCTCACTGTGCACTGTCATCGTGTTCTCAAGGTCTAGCCACACTGTAACGAGTGTCAGTGCTCCTCTTCTTTTTAAATCTGAATCGTATTCCAGTCTGTGGATGGCCCATTCATTCATTGATGGACATTTGGGTCTGCTTTTCGGTCACTATGAATTACGCTGCTATAATTATTTATGTGTGAGTTTCTGTCTGAACACCCAGCTCAGTTCTCTAGTGTACATACCCAGGGGCAGAATTGCTGGGTCCTGGTTACTCTGTGTTCCCACCAGCAGCTCATGAGAGTTCCCATGTCTCCACATTCTCACCAATACTTGTTACACAACAGATTCAAATTGGAATGTGGAGGGAGAAATCCCCGCATTGGAGCTGAGGTATTCAAGGACCCAGAAGTGTCCTGAAGAGGTGAGACCTGAAGGAAGTAAGATCCAAGAAAGGAATTGGACTTTGGCTGAAAAAGCACATATAAGACAGCCTGCAAACCCTGCCCTACTCCAGTGAAGTCCTCAAAGGTCCTTAAAAAAAAAAAAAAAAAACAACCCTGAGACCTGGGATGCAGAAGAGTGGGCTCCAGGGTAAGAGCCTGTAGTGGGGGTGTGAGTAAAGGTGGGTGGCCACACCCAAGATGGGCCTTTCCAAATTCATGGGAGGGACACTAAGCACTTGATTTAATGAGCCACTCATGTCCTGCCAGGGGCTTTGCAGAAACTATGTCTTTTAATCTTATCAATGACTCCATTTTACAGTTGAGAAAACGGAGGCTCAGAGACAGGAAATGTTTGGTCCTGCTCCAGCAGAGAGGCCCAGCTCGGGTGGAAGGAACATCCTGGGCAAAGGCTCAAAGGTTTGGGATGTGGTTTTTGGTTGGGCCGCTGGCTAAGACCTCAGCACTGGATGAAGAGACGGATGCAGAGGTGATGGGTTACCGAGGTTCTTTTGTGACAGCACTACCATGTGCTGGGCCTTGTCTCTGCCCTCCAAAGTTGCAGTTGAGGAGAAAGTACTTATAGGTAAAAAAAAAAAAAAATCAAAAGTACTCCATCCCCACAAGAAAAAGTAATTTGCCGTGTGCTAAAAGTTGAAATCACAATGAAACCAGCAAATCTGGGACATTACGTGTTTTTTTCTTTTGGCAATGGCACATGGCCTGTTTGATCTTAGTTCTCCAACCAGAGATCGAGCGCATGCCTCCTGCAGTGGAGATGGGGAGTCCTAACTACTGGACCACCAGGGAATTCCCTGGGACATTATCTTGAAGTCAATAGGGACTCACAGAGGATTTTGAGCAGGGGAGGGGCATGATAGGACACCTCAGGTGACTTTTGTGCTGCTGTTGAGCTGTAAATTGGCATTCTGGATAACAACTGAGCAGGGTAATATTTCTATCAAGCATTTATTAAGCACTTACTGTTTGCCAAGTGTCGTTTCGAGCCTATGTTATCCACTGCAGTAGCCATTGGCCACCTGTGGCTATTTACATTTCGATCAGTTTATCAATCTATAATTTCCTCAGTCACACTAAGCCACATTTCAAGGGCTTAAGAGCCACGTGTTCATCACTTTGGAGTTTTCTCAGACGACATCAGTCTAAACATTGTACATGGCATAACCTGCCACAATCTTGTGAGGTGTGTCCTATCAATAGCCTCGCTTTATGAGTCAGTAATCTGAAGCTCAGAGAGGTTAACTAACCTGCCTGAGGTTGCACGGCTGGAGGTGAACCCAGGATCTCAGGTCTCAACCACTGTGCTATCCCATTTCCCTGTACTTTGTAGTGGCTGAAATGAGATGTATTAGGTCTTAGTTCGAGTTGTTATTTGAGATAGTCCAATTTAAGCTTTTAAATTTAACTCAAAGTCATCAAATAATTAAAATGTGCACTGTACAATACAGCAGTTGTACCTGAGTATCTCCATAGAGTGACTTAGGGGTGTGCTTGGGATGGCTGAGTCCTGGTTGTGAGGTAGAGTGTTCATCCTAGGAAAGTAGGCACCCAGGGTGTATCAGTTAGCTGTTGCTGCATAACAAATATTCTATCTTCAAATTAGCTGCTTAAAATACCCCACACATTTATTATCTCACCCAGTTTCTATGGATCAGAAATCCAGGAGTAACTGAACTGAGCTGTGGTTCAGGGTCTCTCACAAAGTCAAAGTTAAGACATCATCTGAGGCTCGACTGAGGCTGGAGGAGCTGCATCCAAGCTGGCACCCTAGCATGGTTGTTGGCTGGAGGCCTCAGTGCCTTACTGCATGGACCTGCCCGCACGGCTTCTCATGCCATAGCAGCTGGCTTCTCCCAGAGAGCACATGATCCAACATGGGGGAGAGAGGGAGTTAGAGAGAGAAAGAAGAACATATATATTTAAAACATTCTCTCTGGGGACATGTATATGGTTGTAAGAATGAGAAGAAAAGACTAGTGATGGGGGTGGTTTTGGGGAAGTGAATTGGAGGCCAAGATTAAGCAGAGTTGAACCTCAGCTGCAATCTTTACAAAGTAAATATACTATTGTTTAGGAATTTAAGAATTTGTTTTAAATATTCTTCTTTAAAAAAGATTTTTTGATGTGGACCATCTTTAAAGTCTTTTATTGAATTCATTACAACATTGCTTCTGTTTTATGTTTTGGTTCTTTGGCCACAAGGTATGTGGGATCCTAGCTCTCTGACCAGGGATTGAACCCACAACCCTTGCTTTAGAAGGTGAAGTCTTAACCACTGGACTACAAGGGAAGTCCTCAAATATTCTTTCTTTTTTTTTTTTTTTGAAGATAAAAGAATGGAAATGACAGGTATAAGAGTTATTTTGGGGGAAATATCTACATTTAACTCAAGTGCTCCACTGTCATTCAGAGAGGCCCTCAGGGCAAGGAATGGGGTGGGGAGTGGGGGCTGCCTCCAGCCAATAGCCCGCAAGGAACTGAAGCCTACCAGCAACCACTTGGGCTTGGAAGTGGATCTTGACCCAGTCAAGCTTTCAGATGAGACACCACCCCAGCACAACACCTTGATTGCAGCCTGTGGGAGGCCCTAAAGCAGAGAACCAGCTAAGCACCCCTAGATTTCTGAAACTAGGAAATGGCTTAAGCCATGAAGTTTTAAGGTAATTCATCGTGCAGCAGTGGTAAATAACACATCAGCAAAAGCTCATCAGCTATGACAGAGACTACTAAGTACCTGGAATAAACTTAGAAAAACCCGTAGAGAGAAAACGGTTAAGATCTTACTGAAAGACATAAATGGGAAAGCAGACAAGTGGTGAACTGGGTGACAGAGATACCTGGGGCAACTCACAATCTTAAGGGATCAGTTCTCTCCCAAATGAACCTTGAACTTCATCAATTCAGATCCCTACAAAGTTTGCTTGGAACTGGATAGGCCAATTCTCAAATTCATCTGGATCTTTGAATTGTAAGGGAAGCAAGGCTGGAGTGTCCTGAGATAAATGGCTGTTTATTGAGCATATACTATGTGTCGGGCACAGTTCCCTGTGCGCTATTAGGTTTAACTCATCTATCACCCCAGGAGGTGGGATCTAGTTCACAGATGGGGAATACAGAGAGATTGGGTGACTGGCCACAGTCTGTCCACTGAACTGTGATAAAGAATGCACACGGCCCTGCAGAACAGAAAGACATGTTATAAAACTATAGTAACTAAAATTATACATCATGAGCGCCTGTCCTGTTTTATTTGCTCTTCTGTTTCCTAGATCCTAGTACATAGTATCTGCTCGCTGACTGTCCTAAAATTATAGTGTTTAAATCTGGAGGCTTAAGCTTAAATCTAGAGACTGCCCAGGGTTTGAATCTCAGTTATGACATTTATCAGGCCAGTGGCTCATCTCTCTGAGGCTCAGTTGCCCCCACGGCTGGAATATGTGACTTAATGGGCACACACTTCTGAGCGTTGTTGTGTGAATGAGTAAGTTAATATCTATAAAGCCCACAGTAAGTGCTACCGCTGCTGCTGCTAAGTCGCTTCAGTCATGTTTAACTCTGTGCGACCCCCATAGACGGCAGCCCACCAGGCTCCCCTGTCCCTGGGATTCCCCAGGCAAGAACACTGGAGTGTGGAAAATAAATCAATCCCATAGAAAATTCACTTTCCAGAGGCTTGGCTCCTGGCCACCAGCAGGGGGCAACAGAGACTCACGCCTTCGTTCAGTAGTATTGGCGCCTTCTCTTGAAATGGGACAAGCATTTACTGAGCACCCAAAGAGGTTTCCCAGGTTGCTCAGTGGTAAAGAATCCACCAGCCAAACAGGAGAAATGGGTTCGATTCTTGGGTCGGGAAGATCTCCTGGAGAAGGAAATGGCAACTCATTTCGGTATTCTTGCCTGAGAAATCCCATGGACAGAGAAGCCTGGCAGGCTACAGTCCATGGGGTCGCAAAAGAGTCAGACACCACTTAGCGATTGAACAACAAATATGTGTTGTACGCGTGCTGGGGGCTGGATGAGGTGGTGAAGGAGACCCCTGGGCTCCTTGCCCAAATTTCTTAGCCTGTCCCTTAAAGCCTGTGGGATCAGCCCCACCTCCCTTCTGCCCCCTCATCTCTCCAGCTGCCAGGCCTCTCCATCTGTGATTTCCTCCACCAGGAAACTCTCCCACCCTGGAGTTCTGAGATGCTGGCTTGGGGTGAGGGCACAGGAAATCTTCCGAGTAGAGGGAACAGAACTGGCCGAGGTGGAGAGGTGGCAATCGTCTAGATCCTAGTGACAGAACAGGGAACCCTTCACCCTGGTTGGCCTCAAACATACATGGAGGATGCAAACAGGTGTGCATCATCCAAGATTGTTGAGACAATCAAGATTAATGCATACGAATAACAGCCGTTGTCATCATAATACAACACTTACAGACAAGACAAGATCTGAATCAGAAAAGTGAACACCGTGGATTCGAATGTCAACAGGCGTTTCTTGAGCTCCAGCCGTATGCCAGGCGCTGCTGTAGGTAGGTCCTAGAGACACAGCCGGGAACAAAATACACACACACACACACACACACACACACACACACACACACACACAGCCCTGACCATGCCCCCAGCCCCTCGCCACAATCCCGCCACATCTCCGCCCCTCTCTTTCCTGAGCCTACCAGGACGAGGTGGAGGTGGGGATTACCTACATATTCACGAGTCCATCAGCCAATCCACAGCCTGAACTCAGGCCCGTCTTTAGAGCCTCGATGGCTGTGACCTCAGAAGTGACGCAGTCAGCGATACTTAAAGGCGCAGTAACCTATTGAAGAGCAGGGAGTCTGGAACTGACTTAGAGCAACGCATACCTGCCTCTTTTTAGGAGTCTGTACAGTACAGGTTGGGAAACCAGCGCATACTAATAGCAAAGAAAGAGCGTTGCCGTTGTGCATGAAGTCAGGGATACGTTTGGAGCGCACATCCTCTGCCAGGCACTGGAGCTGGAGTTTCAGCACTTGGGGTCGCGGACAGCTCCAGAGCCCAGATGGAGGGCCCTGAGTGGGTGGGTGTACCCGTTTGTAGAGGGTTCTGGGAACAAGGTCCAGAAAAGGCGTCCCAGAACCTCAGCCAGCCCACAGGAACAAAGGCCTACTCTCTTTCTGCCTGTCTATTGTATCCCCATAAAAAGCCTCAAAGGAGCCCAGATGCATGAGTCCACTTGACATCTTCAAGTGGAAGTTCCTCAGGTCAAAACTGTTCCTGGTCCTTAGTCCTGCTACACCCATGTCGGTTCCATGTCAATAGATGGCAGTTCCATCCTTCCATGTGCTGGGCCCACGTATGTCGATGTTATCCTTGACTTTTGCTTGCTCTTTCCATAACCAGTCTATTAGCAAGTCTGTCGCCTCTGCCTTCAAATATCCTAACTCTCCCACCTGGCCCAGTGCAATCCCCTCCATCCAGGTCCTTGGCTCTTCTTCACTGCCCCCCCCTCCCCCAACCCACCTGTCCTACCTGAAGCACACTCCTCAGAGGGTGCTCATGAGCACCTGAGTCAGGCCCCAACCCTCCTCTGCCTGTAGACCTCCTGGGGGTAAAAATCCAAGTCCTACCTCTAGCCTTGCTCATCAGGTTTCCAACTGGTTTTGGATTGCATTGAGCTCTGGGGAACGTAGCACAACCAAGGCAGACCCCAGATTCTGCTGAGGGAAATTCGGGGGGCCCTGACCTCATCTAAGCCACAGCACTGCCCACCTGGAAGCTGGAACAGGCTGGCATACAGCAGGTGCTCATGACCTACCTTGTCCCCTCCCTGCCTTCTCCTCCTCCCTTTCTCCCCCTCGCTCACTCTGCTCCAGCTACACAGGCCTCCTCACTGCTTCTCCATCATGCCAGCCATGGCTTGCAGTCTCTGCACTTTGCCTGGAACCCTCTTTCCCTAGATAATCACCTCCTTTCCACTCACAGGAACTAGCATGGAGGGAGCGGGGGTGGGATAAGTTAGCAGGGGGTTAACTGTCAGGCATCATCGGCCCTGGAGGCCTGATGGGGATGTCAGTCTCTGTCCCAAAGGCAATAGGGAGCTATGAAGGGTCTTATAGGAGGGAGGGGAGAGGTGTGCAGTCACATCTGCATGGTTTAGTCTCCCTCTGGCTGCTGTGTGGAGAACATTGTGCAGGGGAGACTATGTAAAGAGAGGAGGCCTGTTCCAGCTCCCAGGTGGGCAGTGCTGTAGCTTAGATGAGGTCAGGGCCCCCCAAATTCCCCTCGGCAGAATCTGGGGTCTGCCTTGGTTGTGCTATGTTCCCCAGAGCTCAATGCAAGACCTGGCATACAGCAGGTGCTCAGCAAAGGTCTGATAAAGGAAAGAAGGAAAGAATGTCCCATGCTCAGAACCCTGGCTTGGAAACATTTGACACTGGGTTGACTCTCACAATAAAGCTGCAAAGAAGACATTGTTGGACCCATTATACAGATGAGGAAATTGAGTTTCAAACAAAAGAAGGGATTTGCCTGAGCAAACCCAGGCTGATTCAAGACTCAAGTCCTCTGGAAGTCATGGAAGGTTTCCAGGGGCCCGGTGGCATTTGGGTGGAGCCTAGAAGGATGAGGATGAAGGTCAAGGGCCAGAGGTGGGCACTCTTGGCTATAGAAAAGGCATGAGCCAGTGTTAAGTGGTGTGATGGAAGGAGAATGAAAAACAGTTGGAAACCTGATGAGCAAGGCTGGATGGTCAGGGAGAAGGTCCTGAGCTGGGAAGGTCTCTGCAGAGATGAGCTTCTGTGTCAGTCCTGCCCACAGCCCTGGCGTCACCACTCCCCTTGAGTGTGGACAAAGCTTGTGACCTGTTCTAACCAATGGAATATACAAAGTGATATATCAAGGTGATGACCTCATTCCCATGGTTAGGTTACTTTTTCTTCTCTTGTGGTTTTTCCAATTGTAGATAAATATATGTAACATAAAATTTACCATTTTAACCATTTTCAGAGTGCAGCTCCAATGACATTTAAGTGCATTCACCTGATTTAGAATATAAGCATTTAATGCTATTATTTTTCTCCTAAACGCTGTTTTAGCTGCATCTCACAAACCTTAATTTTCATTTTCATTGAATTAAGTGTTTTCTCATGATGATTCCATCTATGTTATTAAGAAGTTTATGGTTTAATCTCAAAGTTTTTGGAGATTTTTTTCCACATAGCTATTGCTGATATCTAGTTTAATTTTGTTACATATTTTGGTTGGTTTGACTTCTCTTAAATGTCAAGGTTTGTTTTATGACCCACCTTGATGAATGTGATTAAAGAATATGGCCTGTCTTGGTGTATATTCCATGTTCACTTGGAAAGAATGTGTCTTCTGCTGTTGTTGGGTGGAATGTTCTAGAAATGCCATTTCAAGTTGGTTGATAGTATTGTTCAGGTTTTCTAGATATCTGCAGATTTTCTGTCTACTTTTTCTATCCATGGGGCTTCCCAGGTGGCACTAGTGGTAAAGAACCTGCCTGCCAGATGCAAGAGACACAGGCTCGAACCCTGAGTTGGTAAGATCCTCTGGTGTAGGAAATGGCACCTTACTTCAGGATTCTTGCCTGGAGAATCCCATGGACAGGGGAGCCTGGTGGGCTACAGTCCCTGGGGCTGCAAAGAGCTGGACAATGTCGTTGCTGTTTTCCATCAACTGCTGGGAGCATAGTTTGAAGTCTCCAAGTATACATGTGGATATGTCCATTTTCCTTTCGGAATCAGCTTTTTTTCTTGTCTTGACTGTGTATTGTTGGATTGTTTGCTAGTTGTATGTGGCAAGAAGCATATACATTCAAGATCAGCGAATTGGCCCTTTTATCATATATGTCTCTTGTTAAGATGTCTGCTTTGTCTGATTTTAATATAGCCACTCCAGCATTTTTTTAAGTTTAAAAAGTGTTAGAATGGTTGATTTACAATATCATTCAGTTTCAAGTGTACAGCAAAGTGATTTAGTTATATATATATTCTTTTTCAGATTCTATTTATTACACGATATTGAATATAGTTCCTTATGCTCTGCAGCAAACTCTTGTTGTTAGTCAACTTTTTTAAACAAACAAACAACAAAAACCTTGGTATTTTATTCATCATGGATTTTTGTATTATATTTTCTTTTTAAAAAAAAATAGTGTAGGAAATATTGTTTACCTACTGAGCTCTTTTGTGGGCTTCTTTTTTTTTCTTTTGGCAGCTCCTGGTGTATGTGGGATCTTAGTTCCCCAACCAGGGATCAAACCTGAGTACAGTGGGAACTCAGAGTCTTGACCACTGGACCCCCAGGGAAGTCCCCTGTTAATCTCTGTTCTATAGAGTGGTGTTCTGGTGCCTTTTGATTTATTTATCTTTGGCTGCACTGCACCTTCCTTGCCATGTGTGGGCTTTCCTCTAGTTGCAGCGTGCAGGCTTCTCATTTTGGTGGCTTCTCTTGTTGCAGGGCATGGGCTCTGGAACACGGGCTCAATAGTTGCGGCACCCAGGCTTAGTTGCCCCAAAGCACGTGGAACCTTCCCAAACCAGGGATTGAACCCATGTCCCCGGCATTGGCAGGCAGATTCTTAACCACTGGGCCACCAAGGAAGTCCCTCTAGTACTTTTTAAATGTTTATTTTCTTGGTATATTTCCCACATGCTTTTACTTTTATCTACATCTTTATATTTAAAGTGGGTGTCTTGCTAATCATGAATTTTCTCTGTTTTTGTTTACTGGAAAAGCCTTTATTTCTCCTTCATTTTCAAATGGTATTTTCACTGGGCATAAACTTCTGGCTGGCCAGTATTTTCCTATCAGCACTTTAAATATATATATATATATATATATATTTTTTTTTTTTTTTTTTTTTTTTTTTGCTTACATAGTTGAGTCTGATCATTCTTGTCTTTGGCCCTGTACGTGTGTGTCTTCTCATCTGCCTTAGAGAATTGTCTCTTTGTTTTTAAATTTCTGCATTTTGAGTGTGACATGTATGGGTCTGTTTTAGGGGGAATATTTGTCCCGTTTGGTATCTTCTGAGCTTCTTGGAACTGTGACTCCATATCCTTAACTTTGGGAAATTATTAGCCATTCTCTCTTAAGATAGTCTTCTGCTTGCTTTTCCTTATCCTTCTAGGATTCCAATTACACACCTATTAGATCGTTTGATCTTGTCCTATGGCCTTTGGGGGCCCTGAAACTGACGTCAAGAGCAAGCTTCAGGCTTGTTCTCTGGTTAGGAGTTGGATAGGATTGAGGAGGGGTTTTTTTGGTATTTATCTTTCAGCTGACCTTGACTGGTGGCAGCCTGTAGTGGTGAGCTGTAATTGTTAAATACCTCCAAGTCTTTTGGTAGAAGTGGTTGGGTTGCAAGAAAGCTGTTAAGTCATACTTGGATACAGACCATAGATGGAGAGTGGTCTGAGTGGCAGGAGGCTGAAGGGGGCTTCCCTACTTAACCTCCTGCTTTAAATTTTTTACAGTTTATTTACTGTCATGGTCTGGGCATGGGTTGGAAAAGAATTTCCAGACAGGAGACAGAATGAGAGGAAAATAAAGCTTATTAGAGTGGGAGACGCTGTTTGAACAGTGGGCCAACTCAAGAGAGAACCGACATTGAACAGGGTCCTTACTGCACTTTTTTTTTTAGCCCACTTTTACAGCCAGCATACAAGGAGTGGGATGGGGCCTTGCGGGTCATTTGCTGATTGGGTGAGGCACGTACACTGGCCGTGGGGAAGAGTAAGCCAAATACCTTCTCCCTGTGGGGTAGGAGGGGAGACAGGTTATACTGCTCAGGAGGACCTGAAACCCATTAATAATTACAGCATGGGGGAGGGAAGAACGATAAGGGTCTGGTTTTTCTGTTCCTGCATTGCAAGACCCTCCTTGGTTTTCTCTGCTCTTTTGTTCTTGGGTCACCACATTCCTCCCTCTCTTTATTTTTAGGGCCAATTCTTTGGCCCCTTTTGGTCCCATCACTTCATGGGAAATAGATGGGGAAACAGTGGAAACAGTGCCAGATTTTATTTTTTTGGACTCCAAAATCACTGCAGATGGTGACTGCAGCCATGAAATCAAAAGACGTTTACTCTGGAAGAAAAGTTATGACCAACCTAGATACCATATTCAAAAGCAGAGACATTACTTTGCTGACTAAGGTCCGTCTAGTCAAGGCTATGGTTTTTCCTGTGGTCATGTATGAATGTGAGAGTTGGACTGTGAAGAAGGCTGAGTGCCGAAGAATTGATGCTTTTGAACTATGGTGTTGGAGAAGACTCTTGAGAGTCCCTTGGACTGCAAGGAGATCCAACCAGTCCATTCTGAAGATTAACCCTGGAATTTCTTTGGAAGGAATGATGCTGAGGCTGAAACTCCAGTACTTTGGCCACCTCATGAGAAGAGTTGACTCATTGTAAAAGACTCTGATGCTGGGAGGGATTGAGGGCAGGAGGAGGGGACAACAGAGGATGAGATGGCTGGATGGCATCACTGAGTCAAATGGACGAGTCTGAGTGAACTCCGGGAGTTGGTGATGAACAGGGAAGCCTGGCGTGCTGCGATTCATGGGGTCACAAAGAGTCGGACACGACTGAGCGACTGAACTGAACTGAACTGAACCGACTCATGTCTAACTATCTACGTCTTTCCCTTCTCAGGCATTTGGGAAGCCAGTCTCAAAGAAAAAGGGGCAATGACAGCTCTGATTTCTTCAGGCTGTACAGGGACGTCGTGGGGCTCTGGGTTCCCTCTGCCTGCTCTCTGTCGGGGTGCATTTACAGAGGGAGATGAGGGGCCAAGGAATGATAAGGTTACTTGTTTCAGCATCATCTGGCTGTTGGTCAGGGAATACTCTTGTTGTACTACTGCTTGAGAATTGTTGTATTCTAGAAGAAACAAACTTAACAAGAAAGTTAAAGGCACGTGGCCCAAAGATTAATAGAAATAGAAAAGCTGCTCAGGGGCTTCCAAGAGAGCCAGGCCCAGACATTGGGCATGACATTAGTGTTTCACTAGGTACAAAAAGATGCAAGAATCTGGGCTCATAAAATCTTTACCTGAAAACATCTGACTGTCTGAAGGCCGGTTCTTCTGGTTGTTTCCCAGAGCACAGAGTGCCTTATTTCTAATCTCCACTCTGAACTCCTTTCAGGGGGTATTGAAGCTTTCAGGGGGTTCATCAGCTTACAGTGGTCATGATATAATCTTTGTAGAGGTAGCTGGCAAATGCCAACTTCCAGTCAGCTGGGTTGCTTCATAGCCACATATTTGACTATGCTTTGGGGGCATTTCATGCCCATTGTGCCCCGCAGTGCTGGGAAGGCTCATTCCCAGGTCTAGGGAGGAGTCCACTGATAGGCCACTTAGTTTGCTGTTATTGGACCAGGCCTTGTGAGTAGCAGAAGTCTCTGGACCATGCCTGTCTTACTAGCCTCTTGGTCCAGGAAAATATTCCCTCTTGCTGCTTCTTCCAATATCTAGAGTTGCATTATTACAATCATTGCTCTCATATGGAGTAGGGTAAGAAACAATCTCCTGAAACAAGCAACATAGAAAATAGTATAGCTCACAGTTACTAGTAAGATCACAAGCAAGAATTTAAGTCAAGAACTTTCATTAGGTATACCCTAGTATTCCTCAGGTCATCCGACTTAGTTAAATGATTATAGCCAGGTGTGAACCTCCTGGTTGTACTTCATGGAGCATCTGACCTTTATCCAAAGATTGGTTATTGAGATTTGCTTCAGAAACAAACTGAGAGTGGCTTTTTAAATAACTTAGTTAGTTAAACCTTTCAGCAATATAACATAGCAACAAGGAACCATCTCAAGAGGGAGTTGTAGTAAACACAGAGCTTAGTTAGCAAAACTAGAGCTTAACATTAAGTGAAATTTAATTTTTTTGTCATTGTGAGGGCATTAACCCTATAGCCAGGGAAGGTTTTTAACCCATCAAATAAAAATGAGGTTTGTCAAGGTGCCAGGAAAATCCAAGGAGCCGTCTCAGATTTCCCACAGCCCTTACTCTTTGATTTATAGTTACTGTCCACCCATTTTTAATTCCCTGATTTAGGAGTAGACTGTAGCCATGTTTTAAAGACATCAGGATAGCAGAAGTCTAACCGCGAGGGCTTATTTTTTCGTAGAAGCAGAATGAGCTTTGTCTACATGTACCATAATCTTAAATAATGCTTATTTACTTTACCAAAGTAACAAAAGATTTTAAAAACAAATATAAATCACTTACAGGCAAAGAAATTAATAACCTGTTATTGAAAGCTTCATTCTAAGAAAACTTTGTTCTCCTAACATAGACAGTAAGTTTACCAGATAACAAACAAACAAAATTTGTTTATTGCTTAATCTTAGAAGTCTTTTCCATAAATCTTGAAGTGGCAGTATTCTTGCAAAGGCATCAGAGTGGAACCATAGAAGGCGTGTTTAAAACCTGATGAAATTGCAATTGACAAAGTAGCCTGGTCATTGCTGTGAAATGTAACACTTTAATATGATAACTAGAATTATAATTGACAACATTTTACCAGGACATATGAGATTTTCGTGAATTTCACATAATTTCTAGGATAGCTATATTAGTAACATCAACCATACAATATAACCTGAGAAGATTCATCACTCCTCCAACAATACTTTCCATGTAATTTAACATGTACATGTCAAATGAACCCAGGTAGTTTAATATCTCTTTGGGATGTTTCAGGGGCTCTCTGAAGCATCCCAAAGTTAGCTAAAAGTCAAATGATTTAGGAAGTGTTTTCAATAAATATCAAAAGGGTTTATAACGCTCAGTCAGAGAGGATCATATAGGTCACTGTGAAACAATATATTCATTTAGCCAAAGTAACAAAGATTTCAAAGGTAAACACAGAATAGATCACTTCAGAGGTAAAGAAACTTAAAATCCAGTATCAAAAGCAGTTCAACATCTCAAGAAAACTTGTATTTAAGCACAAAACCCTTGGGGTCTACTTTCCATAAAACTTCTTATCACTTTTGTACCCATTACTTTGTTCTCCCATTCTGAAACAGCCACCTGTAAGTCAGACCTACTTCCTTTTCTCTTCATAAAATATAATTTCATTCCTCATACCTTCTTTACTGAAAACACACATCCTACTTTCCTTAAGCAACCAAGAACTGACTTTTATATTAGCATTCTATAGATTGGTGAACACAAATACCAGTGACAATTCCTTAAAAAAATTTTTTTTTGCTTACTGATAGAGAACATCTCAGAATGGCGTCAAACATTATTCATTAATAGCCCAAAATCTTTAGTTTCTCTGTAAGAGGAAGTTAGTGTTTAGTAATGAATGTTTCAGAATCTTACTTTATTTGGCAATGACTTAGCTATTTAACAAACTTCTGTCACTTAGTTTAGCACAACCCTAGAAATTCAG